>JAODAL010010809.1:0-103155 GCA_025379985.1 Phyllomedusa bahiana | reverse complement strand
AAAAAAAAAAAAAAAAAATAGAAGGAGAGGATCTGTGCTCTGGAGGAGTTCATAGAAGGCTGGATTCAACTGTAACAAACCTCCAGCTGTGAGAGGAGAAAAGATCAGTGCTCTGAGTTTATAGAAGGCTGTCTAAACTGAATGCAGGCCTGTGGTATGTAAACAGCGCTTACAAAATAAGACGGCACCGGGAGAGGACCGTGACATGTGGACTCAGAGGGGGGGGGCACACGGACTCGGGAGCGAGCATGAACAGTGAAGGGGGAGGGTGATGTCATCCCCCTTCAGTTAAGAAACACCCAGCTGGAAGGGGAAGAAACGCCTTTGGATTTCAGGAACTGAGAAAATCAAGCTTCAAGAAAACAGCCGAACTGATGAAGCGATTAAGCTCCTTCTTAGAGATCAGTAAGTTGTGCAAAAATT
Organism: Phyllomedusa bahiana; assembly: GCA_025379985.1. Taxonomy (NCBI): domain Eukaryota; kingdom Metazoa; phylum Chordata; class Amphibia; order Anura; family Hylidae; genus Phyllomedusa; species Phyllomedusa bahiana. Next base: position 102,732 of record JAODAL010010809.1, on the reverse strand, counting down.
ACTGAAACACTGAACAGTTGGACAAGTGCATTCTAAAGTTAAAAGATGGTCTCATTTAGTTCATTCAAAAAAAAAAATAAAATTCAGCCAAATATCCCTAACTTTTTGTGAGTAGTGTATATGGGTGGTTAAACACATGCCATTTTAAAGCAGTTTCTAGAGGCAGTCAAAAAGCCATTTATAAATATCAAGTGTGAACACAGGACAGATGTAACTGCGGTAACAGCACGGAATACTTACAGGGTAAAGCCGATGTTTTTGGTAAACGACAGCATATGGACTTGTCTGAAACAAAACAACATATAGGAGTTAAACAATTGGCCAACAAAAATTATATGTATAAAATACACACACAATGTACAAGAAAAAAAACAAAAGTAATCATTTTTTACAAATAACGATATAATCTGCAGATGTTTTAGTGCTTGACCACTTATGAATATCTACCAGGCACATGTGAACACAAGTTTGTATAAAAGAGGGTTGTCTGACTATTTTATTCTAGAATCTTGAGGTAATCACGCATAATAGAACATCCTCACTTTTCCTCTCACCGCCATTGCAGTGCTGCAGCTGTGGATATTGCACCAGAGCGTCTGCTTAAAGGGCTGTTCCCATCTCGAACTTTGATGGCAAATCCTATTGACATGTCATCAAAGTGTTATACACGTGGGTCCCACCAATGACACCCACGCTTATCTCAGGAAGGGGCCCCTGAAAGTCTCAGTTCAAAATGAGAAGTAGGTTGCACTTGGGCACTGCTCTCCAATTTGTTCTATAAGGCTGCGTTCACACGGCTTATTCAAGCCGTAATTGCGAGACGGATCCCGCCCGCAATACGGCTTGAATAAGGGGCGGGGCCGGGGGAGCTGCCCGCCGGCCCCATAGATTCGCCGAGCGGGGAGGAGAGACGGAATCCATAGTTCTCTATGAGAACTGTGGATTACCGTAATGACTGGGACGGATTTCAGACGTATTGCAGCGCAAATACGGCGCGCAGTACGGCTCCAATCCGTCCCAGAATAAGCCGTGTGAACGAGGCCTAAGAGTTTAGAGTACAGCCAAACGCACTCACTCCCCTATAACCAGAGCTCCAAATAAATGAGGAAGACGGCTGAAAGCTATGAGCAAACCTGCAGGTCAAAAAAATATATATTGTCATACACCCTATTAGGGAATTCTGAGTTCACAGAGAGAGAGTTCCAAATCCAGGAGCCTCATCTCTTGGCTAGACAAGAGAATGGCTACAAGAAGTGTTTTGGTCTGGAGGACCTGTCCCGTATTACACAGACAAACCCTTAAAGGGAATGTGTCATCAAAAAATGAGTCATTGTGCCATTTTTATGTTAAACACATTTTTAGGATTTTTTTCCCCCTAAATTTTTGATATCACTTTCAATATTTTTATAATAATTCTTAAGCCTTGCAGTTTTCACTTTGGCCACTAGGCCTTGTTTGCCCTGCTTTAACAGCAGTCAGAGAGATGCTTTACAGTAGCTCCATGCACATAGGAGACTTAACACTGACTCAGTCCCATTCACTTCTATAGGAGAGTTTTCTAGCCATGCTCTGTGACCTGGGAAGAAGTCAGTGTGCAGGGAGATGAAAGGGTGAAGTGTGACTATCTCCTCTTGTGACTCGTGGATCCTGTGTTATCTATTCACACTGGTGTCTCCTTTCAGTTTGACCCTCTTTGTGCTGATCATGAGCAGACAACTGAGAACCTTTCTGTACAGAACAGGAAGTGTCAGACAATTATTAGGCTTAGTGGCCAAAGTGTAAACTGCAGGACTTAAGAATTATTAAAAAATATTGAAAGTGATATGGAAAATTAAAAAAAATATAACCAAAAATTCTTTAAAAAAAAATGTGTTGAACATAAAAATGTGAGTTAAACAATAAATCATTTTTGATGACACATTCCCTTTAACCTCTTACTGCTGCAGCCAGTTTTGACCTTCCTGACAAAGCCCCATTTTTTGACACAACTTTATGTGTGAATAACTTTTTAAAGCTTTTACCTATCCATGAGATTCAGAGACTGTTTTCTCGTGACACATTGGGCCTCGTTTATAAAAACTATTCTCTATTCTAAGCGCAATAGTGTTCCTGTTATCCATAGCAACCAGAGCTCAGCTTTCATTTTGTATACTGCTTCTGAAAAATAAAAGCCGAGTTCTAATTGGTTACTATAGGAAAGTATTACGCTTAGGCAGTTTTCATAAAAGAGACGCAAAGGGCTTTAAGTTAGTAGGAAATATTGGGTCCATACAATCCTTGTTTGTGAAGCATATCAAAATGTCTTGAAAACTTGGAACAATTTGCCATTTTCAAAGTTCAAAAATGTCTCCGTGTAAGACAGATAGTTATTATACACAGGGCTGTGGAGTCGGCAAGACAGAGCTCCGACTCCCTCATACACTCCCTCATGTTTAAGTCATAACTTTACTGTAGTAAAATGGTAACATCAGACTTTTTATTACCTTATGAAACAATAGTCAAGCTATTTAGGTAGAAGAGACACTGACAAGCAAAAGGGTAACAATGTTTTGAACTTTTGAATTCAGGCTCCATATCTTACCATCCACTACAGCAGTGTTTCTCAACTCCAGTCCTCAAGACCCATCAACAGGTCATGTTTTCAGGATCTCCCACAGAATGCACTGACAATAATTATCACCTGTGCAATACTGAGGAAATCCTGAAAACATGACCTGTTGGTGGGTCTTGAGGACTGGAGTTGAGAAACACTGCACTACAGCATCATTCTATAGACAATCTTCTTCCCTATCTTATACATAAATTTGACTTGCAAGTATTTAGCATCTGCTTAGTTCTGCAGTCTTCTCATATAACCGCATTGTTACTGTTTTGCTCCTAAAAAAAAAAAATCAAAATGTTAATTTTTATTTTGTTAGTATCTGGTAATTTCACCTTTGACTTTCAATACTGCCTTAATCCTTCTGGGATCAGGATCAGATTTAAGCATATCTTGACCGAAATAGATCCCAGGTCTCTTCTACACATTCCCAATATTGGTGCATGCTGGTCGGCTCACTAAGAATACAGCTTTTTCTTCAACTCTACCCACAAGTGTTCAATTGGGTTGAGGTCTGGGGACTGTGGAGGCCAATACAGCAACTCTACATTATCAGCGAATCATTTCTTTGCCAAACTTGATGTCTGCTTCAGGTCGTTGTCCTGCTGGAATATTATGTCGACCTTTTAATACCTATAGCACTCGAGTGTATGAAGCAACTCATCTTGTAGGACACTCACACGTCGCTCAACATCGATCCTGGTCAAGTATCCAACATCTTTGGCTGTGAACCATCCCCATGTCATCAGGCTTCCTCCACCAAACTTGACAGTTCCATCAATTTCTTGATCCATTAGCCCCCCTTTCCCTTAAAGGGGTTTTGTCACGATGTAATGTTGATGTGGGATCCTCCAAAATGGGTATTTATAATCACTTTTCTAAATATATGTGATTACAAATAGTGAAGCCTGTGAGAGCTACAGCATTGCTCAGTCCCCTTTAGTTTCCTGACAGTTTACATTAGACACGACCAGAGGAGCTGAGCTGAACTGGCTGTGCTTGTGAGTTTGCACTTCTTATCTGATAACAGGGAACATGAATGAGCTTTCAAGGGACTGTGGAGAAAGTGCAGTGTATGAGTCTGTCTGCTGTATAGAGAATCCACTGTTGTAATGTTATTATTTGAGTAAACTTTTGAGATGCTCCCTTTTTCCTCACTCTCTGATCATCCCCTCAGGGTTCATGACTCAGCATGATTTGTTTATATTCTCCCCTGAGCTGATAAGGAGGTAAGGAACTCACTTCCTGGCAAAACCCCTTTAATTCTTCCAAACCCATTTGCCCGGTCTATTGACTTTCGTCTCATGGCTCCAAATCACCTATTTCCTGTCCATTTTTCGTACTTTTTTGAAAATTCGAGCCAACGCTTCTTATGATGAAATTGAAGTCGAAGCTTCTTCACCTTTTTTCGGGCCATCATTCCAGACCTGTGTAATATGTGTTGCCCGGTGTTTGCATGGAGGTCCGTGACCTCGCTTTTATGAAGCCTACGAGCCGCCTCCACTACTGTGTTTGTCGCGCCAGAACTGATCGACTTTGTGATGAGCCGACTTGTTGACACCAATACTTTGCCTGGACGTCACCTCTTGGCTTCTGAATAGATGGATTTCCCGCTCGATGATGCGGTTTCTCTTTTTTTGGGAAATCTTTATGGCTGCTCCTCGATTCGAAGCAGTGACCTGTTGCTTGGAAATAAACCTAATAACACACTGAGCTATTAGGTAACGTGAGAACAGGTTTTAATTTGTAGTACCAGGAAGAAAAAGATTGTTCCACCACCAGGAGCAAAACAGTAACAATGCAGTTACATGACAAGAACTAAGCATATACTAAATAGTGACCACAGGAGCAACATCTCTAACAATGTCAAGGTATAAACGGTTCAACTCTTTTACGTCTTTGAAAGCAAGTGAAAGCTTTTTCTGAAATCTGGGCAATCTGTTTGCTATGGGAGCCGAATATTTTCCCCTGTGGCAACACTTTGCCTGCTCCATGTCATCCAAATACTTTTCAAAATTAAACTCATCTTCTGAGGCTGAAGATATGGGAGCAGTAACAGTGGCAGGACCCAATTCCTCTTGCTCTTGTCTCTGCATCGAACTAACCGGACCAACTAATTATATATTTTGGGAGTCGGTTCATTTTATAACGATTGACGCCACAGCCCAGAATCCACACAAAATAGTTTATGACTGACATCTACCATATGGTTACTGGAGGTTGGCATCATTTTATGTTACATTTTTTTTACATTAGGGAGCTTGGAAATTTAGTAGCAATTTTTAACATTTTGAAAAAAATTTGCAACACATTTTTTAGGGACCAGTCCAGTTCTGATTCGGCTTTAAGGAGCCTGCATGTTAGATAACCCCATAAATGACTCCATCTAAGAGACTACACCTTAGAAGCATTCCCCTCCGCCTGACAACAGACATTATGGAGACGTTTATCATGTATGATGTGCGCCCCCTCTTATACTGGCTCTGACCCCTTCTGTACAGGAAGGACACAGACCCTGAATCCAGACCTCTCTCTCCAATGATGTCTGGACAGTGATGAAAAGCATCATCAAGCACATTACCTCCACATGGTACTTCACAAAGTAATGAACGATCCAGGCCGGAATGAGAACTTTTGTCACTGCCTGTACCCCGAAATTATACGACCTGAAGGCCTGTGGATGAGATAACACACAACAATCACCTGGGGCAAAGAACAGTGCCAGGTGGTGCCACATAAATCCATGCCCACGATACAAGTGACAGATCATAAATGTGGCACCTGTAACATATTCCAATTCAAGTCATATAGAGGCCCCCTCGCCGTCCATCCGCGCCGGCGAGCACCCCCTCGCCCTCCATCCGCGCCCCCTCCCCGTCCATCCGCGCCGGCGAGCGCCCCCTCGCCGTCCATCCGCGCCGCGCCCCCTCGCCGTCCATCCGCGCCCCCTCGCCGTCCATCCGCGCCCCCTCGCCGTCCATCCGCGCCCCCTCGCCGTCCATCCGCCCCCCTCCCCCGTCCATCCGCGCCCCCCTCGCCGTCCATCCGCCCCCCTCGCCGCCCCCCCCGCGCCGCGCCCCGCCCCCCCTCGCCGTCCATCACCGCCCCGCGCCCCCTCGCCGTCCATCCCGCCGCCGCCCCCCCTTTCGCCGTCCATCCGCCGCCCCCCTCGCCGTCCTTTCGCGGCCCCCTCGCCGTCCATCCGCGCCCCCCTCTGCCGTCCACCCCCCGCGCGCCCCCCTCGCCGTCCATTCCGCACCCCCCATCGCCGTCCATCGCCCGCGCCCCCTCGCCGTCCGCCGCCCCCCCCTCGCCGTCCTCGCCCCCCTCGCCGTCCATCCGCCCCCCCTCGCCGTCCATCCGCGCCGCGCCCCCCTCCCGTCCATCCGCCCGCCCCGGCCCCCTCCCCGTCCATCCCGCCCCCCTCCCCGTCCATCCCGCGCCGCGCCCCCTCGCCGTCCATCCGCGCCCCCTCGCCGTCCAACCGCCCCCCCCTCGCCGTTCCACCCGCCCCCCTCGCCGTCGTTCCGGCCCCCCTCGCCGTCCATCCGCGCCCCCGCCCCTCGCCGTCCATCCGCGCCGCGCCCCCTCGCCGTCCATCCGCGCCCCCCCTCGCCGTCCATCCGCGCCCCCCTCGCCGTCCATCCGCGCCGCGCCCCCCTCGCCGTCCAACCGCGCCCCCTCGCCGTCCATCCGCGCCCCCTCGCCGTCCATCCGCGCCCCCCCTCGCCGTCCATCCGCGCCCCTCGCCGTCCATCCGCGCCCCCTCGCCTTTCCATCCGCGCCGCGCCCCCTCGCCGCGCCCCTCCCGTATAGCCGCGCCGCCCCCCCTCGCCGTCCATCCGCGCCGCGCCCCCTCGCCGTCCATCCCCGCGCCGCGCCCCCCTCGCCGTCCATCCGCGCCCCCCTCCCCGTCCATTCCGCGCCCCATCGCCGTCCATCCGCGCCCCCCTCGCCGTCACCGCGCCCCCTCGCCGTCCATCCGCGCCCCCCGCGCCGTCCATCCGCGCCCCCCCGCCCCCATCCCGCCCCCCCTCGCCGTCCATCCGCGCCCCCCTCGCCGTCCATCCGCGCCCCCCTCGCCGTCCATCCGCGCCCCCCTCGCCGTCCATCCGCCCCCCTCGCCGTCCATCCCGCCCACCTCCGCCGTCCATCCGCGCGCCCGCGCCCCCCCTCGCCGTCCATCCGCGCCGCGCCCCCCCCCCTCGCCGTCCATCCGCGCCGCGCCCCCCTCGCCATCCATCCGCGCTGCGCCCCCCCTCGCCGCCCATCCCGCCGCCGCGCCCCCCTCGCCGTCCTTTCCGCGCCGCGCCCCCCCCCCGCCAATCCTTTCCGCGCCCCCCTCGCCGTCCATCCGCGCCGCGCCCCCCAACCGCCCCGCCGCGCCCCCCCTCCGCGCCGCGCCCCCCTCGCCGTCCATCCGCGCAGGAGAGCGCCCCCCCTCGCCGTCCATCCACGCCGCGCAGGCGAGCGCCCGCCCCCCCAATCCCTGCCGCGCAGGCGAGCGCCCCCTCCCCGTACATCCGCGCCCGCGGGCGCGCCCCCCCCCAATCCCTGACGCACAGGGAAGCGCGCCCCCCGTCTTGCAACACAGGGAAGCCCCCCCCATCCGTGCCGCACAGGGGGGCACATGAGGTGTTATACAGCTGCCCCCCTGTTACCTGCAGATGTGCCCCTACACTGCCCCTGCCCTGCTCCCCTGCTGTCACGTACGTATCTCCTCCATAGAGAGTTCTTCTGCAGGAAGTCGGCCCAGAACCTGTCCACAGCATTCAGCTTCTTCTCGGGCAGGACGGGCTCCCCGGGACACAGCTCCCGGTCCTTCCGCCATATCCTGCGGAGCGCCCTCACCTGCCGCCGCCGGAGCTGCGCATCTACCCGGTTCACCGACATGTCCGCGCACCCCGAGCCCAGTGCCCTCCTGCGCCTGACAGAGGACACCCAGCGGCTTCAGCGCACAGCAATGACGTCACCTGCGAGCCGTGCGCGGGCTCCCTCTGCCGCCCGCCGGCCGGTACTGCAGCCGCCGCTGCGCTGTAATAACGGTGTAATGTCCAGCGCGAGCCCCGGGGCAGAGGAAGAGGTTGGAGCGGCGCGCAGAGCGGGGTCCTGCTGCTGCTGCAGGCTCTGAGGAGTCTCTCATATATCAACCCTTCCGGCTGCGGCCATGTTTATATTGCTTTAATTTTTTCCAAATCTATATATTTTTTTTATTTTTCCATCTATTTGAATGTAGGAGCACCTGTTTTTTTTAAGGGACTAGATGTCATTTTTAATGTGAGCCCTAAAAAGACCTTACAGGAAATTCTCTGTGCCGGCGGTTTGCTGCGATCTGACCCTACCTGTGAATGAAGAGGGTGACGCTACCGCGGTCCTGCTCATTCATATCTATGGGAGTGCCGAGTAAAGCTAGTGTGTGAGCTTGACTATTGTCGGAACTTCCATAGAAGTGAATGAAGAGGACGATGCTAGAGCCGTCCTTCTCATTCACAGACAGGCTCGGATCGCAGTGAGCGCCGCCACAGAGAATTTCTCTGTAACCAAACTCCCCCTTTAATGAGCAGCAACATTTTTTTTAGTTTTTACCTTCCTTGGGGTTTTTTTTTTTTTTCATTGACTCAGGTGTGTGGGCCTTGTGTTTTATGTGGGAAACATTGAATTTTTTTTGTATGGGGGGGGCGTAGTTTGATTTTGCATATAAATGACTGCATAAAGTTTTTGCAGTGTGAACATTTTTTTTAAATAATTTTTACACATTCACATTTCACACTAAATAACTGTTTAGAGTAACTCTACAGGTTATTACGTCGTGCAGATAACTAATATGCAAAGGTTGGTTTTTTTTTTTTTGTCTGTGTAATGTTTAATTATTTTATTGAATATATTTTTATTTTTTCCACATTTTTGTATAGCTATTTTGTACACTTTTTTTTTCACACTTATTTTAGCATACTCCTGTAGGTTAATACATTAGACTCTGTGTCAGTGTGACACAGGCCGCAGTCAGGACAGCACACATTGTGCCCTGACTGCAGGTTCCTATACAGACAGCCCTGGGGCTACTCCAGGGGTGACATGTATGTCCGGGGCTGCGCCAGTATTATGGTGTCCTTTCAGCCCAAAAACTGTCGCAGCCCTGTTCTCTCAAGCATCCAAAATTAGGTGCATTGTGTGGCACCCGCGGCACTTTGTAATGTGTCTAAGATGTGGGGGCGTTCTGGAGATGTCGCACCACAACCGTATGATTCTACACATTTGTGAATAGAGGACGGCAAAACTGGGTGTATTACTTCTGAAACAGGTAGATCAAGTTACAAGTGATTTACCTGAGCCTGAGTTGTCGCAGTGGAACTAGAAAGCGCCAAATCTATGACCCGCAATAGAACAGCTTAATAAATTCCGGCGCATTCTACACTGCTAAAGCGCGCAATAAAATTGTCATCTGGGCACCAAAATTCATACATGTTGCCCTAAGTCTCCAGTGCTGATTGTACAGATGTTCCCCTGCTCCGTCAGGCACTAGGTATCCCAATGACCTGATGGAGCAGTGGAATCCCTTTTGATTATGCTGTGGTCACAGACTGCAGCAATCAAAGGGTTAAACATCAGTGAACAGAGTCTTCTTCCGGTCCCTGCTGTTCACAGAGATGGCTCTAGGAAGAGTTGTTAGCTACAACCCGGTTCCTAGTGCAGCTGCGGCGCCAGGAATTGCAAACCCCCTCTGTCTGCAACAATGTCTTTTGGCGTCGCTGCTGACAGAGAACACAATCCATCTGCCATCAAAAGACAGTGGGCGGTTACTGTAATAGGAGACCCCAAAAAAGTCTTTGTAGGGTGGAATGTGAAAAAAAAAACTTTTCGTGAAGTCTGTCGTTTTTATGGCGTTCACTCTTCAGTATAAGTGATGCATTATCTGGATTCTGTAGGTCGACACAATTCTCAAATTTTTTGAGTTTTCTTTGTGTTCTAGTGCATTTTCTATTTCTTAAATTTGTTCTACAGCGCCGTTATCTGCATCCAATAACTTTTGTTTTTCCACCTTTGGACCTGAGTAAGGACTTGTTTTTTGCAGGATAAACTGTAGTTTTTATTGGTACCATTTTGTGATATATGCGGCTTTTTGGTCACTTTTTATTCCAATTTTTTAGGGAACACAAGATGACCAAGAAAACGCAATTTTGGGGCTGGGTAAGATTTTTTCTGTTGTTGGATTAAGTGATATTATATTGTGATACACCGGACTTTTATGGATGTGGCGATACCAATTATATGTAACTTTTTTTTTATTATTATTTAATTTGTAAAATGGCAAAAGGGGGGAATTAAAACTTGTGATAGTTTTTATTTTTAAAACTTTACTTGTTTAGTCCCAAAGTTACTTGACTGTTAGGTTGCCCGGTTGCTTGTACACTGCTCTGAAACAGTAATATATTGCAGAACAGTGTAAAAATAATAAAAAGGTATAATAGTGTATTAGTGAGATGCATGCAGTGATTGAAAGTCTAGTAGCATCACTCTGTAGAACAGTGTGGTACTACATTTAGTGTGGACTATATATCACAAACCTTAGCTCCTCTCCTCTATCATATAACCCTATATATCACATAGGTCAGCTTCTCTCCTCTGTCATATAACCCTATATATCACAGAGCTCAGCTTCTCTCCTCTGTCATATAAATCTATATATCACAGAGCTCAGCTTCTCTCCTCTATCATATAACCCTATATATCACAGAGCTCAGCTTCTCTCCTATCATGTAACCATATATATCACATAGCTCAGCTTCTCTCCTCTATCATATAACCCTATATATCACAGAGCTCAGCTTCTCTCCTCTATCATATAACCCTATATATCACAGAGCTCAGCTCCTCTCCTCTATCATATAACCCTATATATCACAGAGCTCAGCTTCTCTCCTCTGTCATATAACCCTATATATCACAGAGCTCAGCTTCTCTCCTGTATCATATAACCCTATATATCACAGAGCTCAGCTTCTCTCCTCTATCATATAACCCTATATATCACAGAGCTCAGCTTCTCTCCTATATCCTATAATCCTATATATCACAGAGCTCAGCTCCTCTCTCTATTATATAACCCTATATATCACAGAGCTCAGCTTCTCTCCTCTGTCATGTAACCCTATATATCACAGTGCTCAGCTTCTCGCCTATATCCTATAACCCTATATATCACAGAGCTCAGCTACTCTCTCGATTATATAACCCTATATATCACAGAGCTCAGCTTCTCTCCTCTGTCATGTAACCCTATATATCATAGAGCTCAGCTCCTCTCTCTATCATATAACCTTATATATCACAGAGCTCAGCTCCTCTCTCTATCATATAACCCTATATATCACAGAGCTCAGCTCCTCTCTCTATCATATAACCCTATATATCACAGAGCTCAGCTTCTCTCCTCTATCAAATAACCCTATATATCAAAGAGCGCACCAACTATCCTCTGTCATATAACCCTATATATCACAGAGCTCAGCTCTCTCCCTCTATCATATAACCCTATATATCACAGAGATCAGCTTCTCTCCTCTATTATATAACCCTATATATCACAGAGCTCAGCGTCTCTCTCTATCATATAACCCTATATATCACAGAGCTCAGCTTCTCTCTCTATCTCTGTCAAACTCCTATTCACTGAGAGCCGTACCATGTCCTGCTCTCATATAGGGTAGCATAAACCACCTGAAAGGTTTGCTTTAACCTCTGCACCAAATCTCTTCAATTTATTTGATTGAGTTTGGAGCCTCAGTCGCAAAGGCAACACCGGTTCATTACATGACCGACATCAACAGTGCCATATGGACCTATTGACTACAATGGGGTCTTTCAGGTTTTCTAGTCCACAGTATTTGAATAGAGCGACCAAGCTTCTTTGTAAATAAGTTTCTTCATTACATTTGTAAGGCTATGTTCACACGGCTTAACTGCGGGACGTAATTACACCCCGCAGTTACGCCGTGTGCGCGGGAGCAGGGGAGGGAGTGGGGGGCCAGCACTTCGCCGGCCCATAGACTATCATTACTAGCGGTGCGTATATGCCACTGGTAATTCACATGTCACTTAACTCCCCCGGCGTATTCCGCACGCGGGAGAGGAGACGTAATCCATATCTCTATGAGAACTGTGAATTACCGTAATGAATGGGCCGTTTTCGGCCCGTAATTGGCACACTTCGGCGCGTAATTACGGACCGAAATATGCGCCATTTTAAGCCGTGTGAACATGGCCTAACAGTGCATCCAATAACATTTCAAAAGCACTCCATACATATATTCTGCGTGCGATTTACCTGAAAAGTATAGAAAAAATAGAGGTATACTTATATGTATGTTGTTGCACAAGCAATCTTTAATTTATTCCAGTCGGTTAGTGAGGAGCAGCTTGGACAATCAGGCTGTGCTGCACACCTGTGCTGTAACATAAATATAAGTATACCTCTAATTTTTTCTATTCGGGTAAATCGCACGCAGAATATATGCATGGAGTGCTTTTAAAATGTTGTTGGATGCACTGTTACAAATGTAATGAAGAAACTTATTTATAAAGAAGCTTGGTCGCTCTATTTAATTACCGTGGACTAGATTGTGGAGCATTAGGCTATATTCACACGGCTTATTTCGGGGATTTACATTGCGAAATACGCCTCAATTAAGTGACAGGGGACTTAATTTTACGATCGTATTTACGGATGTATTTATGTCCGCAAATACGTCCCGAAATACGTTTCAAATAATGAACAATTAGATTAGCATTGATTCCAATGTAAAAACGCCCGTCGTTCCCCACGGGCATTTTCGCGACTATTTGCGGGCGAAATACTCCGTAAAACGATCGTAAAATAATCCCCTTCACTTATCAGGCGAAATTTTGCAATGAAACCCCATAGTAAAAAAATAGGAATGTATTTAGACGCAAATACCTCCAAAATTTTGAACTATTTTTAAACGTATTTTGGGCATTTGCGGACGAAATACTCCGTAAATACCCTGAAATAAGCCGTGGAAAATAGCCTTAATTAGCATTGATTCCAATGTAAAATACGCCTCGTAATTCACACGAGGCGTATTTTCGCGATGTATTTGCGGGCGTAAATACGTCCGTAAATACAATTGTAAAATTAAGTCCTCTGTCACTTATTGAGGCGTATTTTGCAACGTAAATCCCCGTAGTAAAGAATGGGGAATGTATTTACGACACGAAATACGTGACACACTTTGTGACACGTATTTGAAACATATTTCGGGACGTATTTGCGGACGTAAATACGTCTGTAAATACGCCCCGAAATAAGCCGTGTGAACATAGCCTATGGCTATGTTCACACGGCTTAATTGTGGGACGTATTTCACCTCGCAATTATGCCGTGCGTACGGGGGTGGGGCAGGAGTGGTGCGTATATGCCGTGAATAATTGACATGTCACTTCTCTCCCCGCTCGCCGTATTGTGCGAGCGGGGAGAGGAGACATAATCCATAGTTCTCTATGAGGACTGTGGATTACCGTAATGACTGGGACGTATTTAAGCCCGTAATTAGCACAGTACGGCGCAAATTACGGGCTGAAATACGTCCCAGAATAAGCCGTGTGAACATGGCCTAAGAGGAGGCTTGTGCTGTAGACTGACAAGAGGTATACAAAGTATATTTAAAACGGATTTATCTGAATTTAAAGTCTTTCAGGTTTTTGTCATGGTGTCCATCACTGGAAAAGACAAAGCAGAACGGATTTTCACTGTATTCCTCCAGATACCATGAACAAAAGACGAAAACTTGATGTAAATGAGGTCTTACCTGTTTAATGCAGTTGATTTCATTGAGTATGTTGTCTGTGTCATTTTGGGAGTTATCTCCCACATTCAGTAGTTATAATTGGAGGCAGCTATGGTGTTCTGGAAAGTGTGGACTGATTAGGATATGTCTTGTGCTGAATGTGTAGGAGTAAGAGGCAGTGCACACGGCGTGTTTGAATATGATTTTGGATCCGTGTTGGAACCGAAAATCGCATCCAAAAACGCAGTTGCGTATTTGAATGGGTGTTAGATGCAGCAGGATCACACCCTATGGTTTGAAATAGGGCTCCAGCGGCGTCTTTCGGAACAAGAATTGACATGTCAGTTCTTGGAACGGATCCGAAAGACAGAGTGAGACACGCATCGGCGATCATTCGTGTGATGTTTCATATTAAAAGCAATGTAAAATCACATTGCTCATTATTAGATACGTGTTTGGGACAGTTTGGGGTCCGTCAGACGGATCCAAACACTTATCGAAGAGTGTATGTAAACTCGAAGTCAACACCCTGTGTGAACATACTTATAAGTGTGAGACTGAGCATTAGTATTTACTTGTTACAGTCACACCCACATAATAGTAGTAGAAAAGGCCCTCTGGGACAGCAGTGATCACCATTGACTTTGATGTGTAACGCAGTATTTACACTGCAGTCCCAAAATCCCATTCAATAAAACCTTAAAGTCAACCCTTTTGAAATAGGGGAATTTGTGGTTTTAACTGACCAGAGACACCAGGGGGGAGATATTTTTTTTCCGCCCGTTCTAATTGGTCATAGAAAATTTGCGCTTTCTAGCACAAAAAACGACACTTCTGGCTCAGTAACCACTTTCAAAGTGCTCTACCTGTTCCAGCTGTAATGTACCGGATTTTCCATCCCTGAAGCAAAAAATTTTGTAGCCCTCATCCCGGTTGTAGTGCGAAAAAACGCCCCCCGCACCTCCCCCCCCTCCCCCCCCAACGTCTGGGGTTTTCTTTAAAAAAATCGTGGGTGCTCTGTAATGCACCTTTATTTTGGGTTTGAAACCGGGAAAAAAAATATGGCGAATGTTCATAAAATTTCCCCCCAGCTTTCGGGGATCCCAAAGACCTCCCATCATAGTTGCATAGGAAGAGGGTATGTCAAAACGCCAAGCATCTAATCAGGTATTTTTTCCCAAAATTTAAAAACAAACCACCTTTCCTGGGAAACAAAGTTTGTTTGTTAAACCAGAAAATCAAAACTTTAATTTCTGCATTTTTCTGGGATTTTAGGGTCTGGTCTTACTTATTTAGGGGGAGCAGGGAAAGGGTTTGCCTGAGTTCTGATTTCATGCTAGGGTTTTAGTTTGGATTCTTAATGAATTTATAGAGGTCTGGGGTCAGTGTCAGACTGGGGTTTGCCTCGAAAAAAGGGATTTTTAAAATTTTTCCCTATGTGGATTCCCAACGGGGAAACCCCTCTTTTAAAAAAGGAAAAGAAAATGACCCCCCATTGATTTTCAAAAGAAAATAGTGTTGTAGTTAAATTTTACGTTATTTTCAGTGGTTTTTTCAAAAGCGGCGAACGGTAAAAACCCCTTTAAACATGCAAATTTTTTGGGGTCGAAATTCCTTGGGGAAAAACCCACAGGGAAAAATTTACTATTAAAGTCAAAAGGGGATGGTTTAAAAACTTCAAGCAATATGCGACCCAAAGCATTTAAATTTGAATTTTTTTTTTAACGGGGGACCATTTCTGAAAAGTTTGAAAATTTGGTTTAAAAACAACCAAAATATTTTACTGTTCTTCGGGAATGTTCGAGTTCGAAAAGGTGTTCGACACCCCCAATTTTAATAGTTTTCCAGCCCTTTTCTGCATTTTCGGGCGGCCATCCAAAACATTCAGAGAAACAGAGAATTGTAAAAAAACTAAATACTGGGGTATACGCCCTTTTTAAACTGCTAAAATTTCACATACCATGTTTATAAGTTTTTCATTTGTATTGTGTTCTGAATGCTTTTTTTCCAGCTCACCTCTGTACAGACAGCTCTCGGGTTTCCCTTTTGAAATGGAGGCAAAAAAATTTTTTTTATTTTTTTTAGACAAAAAAGCTCTTTTTTTATTTTTAAGTTGGGTAGTTGTTGGGGGGGTTTTTTAAGAAAGTTTGGGGAACCCAAGACTTAATAGTTTTTTCCCTTTCCCAAATAGAAAACCAAAAAAATTTTTAAGAGAAATTTGGGTTAATTGCGGGCCCTTCATTTTTTCCCCACACCCGAAGCGAAAATTTTGGTGATTTTTTGCAGGTTACATAATGCCTAACTCCCAAATACATTGGGATATATATTATACAATGCTTGATTGCATAAATCATTCTTAGTTCCCAAAAGTTCAGTTTTTGCAGTATTGGGGGGGCGAAATAATTTTATAACACACTGTTTCCAAATCTCCTGTACAAAAAAATATATTCTAAATAGCGGTTGTTTGGTGTAAATTATACTGAGTAGAGAAAACTTAATTTTTTGCAGTTTTGGGGGTTCAGTAAATGTATAACATACCGTTTCTAAATCACCTATACAAAGAAATATATTTTAAATAGTGGTTGGTTGGTTTGGGGGTGAAATACCTTTCCCGTATGTTATTGTCATACAGATATATATCCAAGAAATAGAGTTCTCTCTGTTGCTAAATCTTAACGGCAAAAACTGTAATTTTGCCAGATTTTAAGTAAATATAACGCTGAAATCTACCAGTGCGTTATTGTGATCCACATATATATATATATATATATAATATATATATATATATATATATATATAAATATATATAGAACTATATATATATTTGTTGACAGAGTGGTCTGGACAGTCCTAGAGGGAGGATTCAGCCCAAGATTTCCTTATGTCCAGGTATAGAGCAACCAATAGTGAGGTGTCAGAGATCTAAAAGATCTCTATGTAAAGGGTTTAAGTAAAACCCAATTGGCAAGGCTGGATTGCTGGAGTGGGGATAGCGAAGGTGTGGCCCAACTCCACCTGGGCAGTCCGGGTCTTGCGCTGCCTGATTAAGTTTAGGTTTGTCCGCCTCCTATAAGCCAGAGCTCGCAGACACACCCCACTCTCTCAGGCCTGGAACAGGTTATCTGCCAACAGCCAGAGGGAGCACATTCCTTTCTGGGGGTACATTGATATTGTTATTTTTGGTGACTGGTTTTAGGCCAGCCCTGTGTTAAAAGGGGAAAATCCCTTATGTTTATTTAGAGCCAAACACCCATAGGATTTATTTTTTTTTTTTTTTTTTAATGTACCACAGCCCGGGACAAAAAAACCCGGTTGCCGGTAAAGTTTTAAACCAACTTTCTTGTCGTTTGGACTTTCTGTCCCCGCGGAGCTGGGGCCCCTACCCAGGAACGCCCCAAAACCCGCTACCAAACCCCCTTACAATTTCTAGAGGATGGAAAGCATTAATTTTTTCCAAAAAAGAAAAGGGGAAATTTTAAAAGGGGCCGGGTCCTATTTTTGTTTTAATTTTAAAAAATGGAGGAGGGGAATCAAGGAAATGTTGCTTAGCGGGGAAATCGCAACAGGGGCTTCCCGTTTTGCAGCAGGAGGTACCCAAGTGCAGCAAAGACCGCTGGAGGAAAAAAGCCGCAGGGAGGGACGCGCAACTCGGGGCTCCCAAAAGGAGGAGCAGGAAAAGACCGGGAAAGACCCTAAAGTGGGGGCAGGCCCGGGCCCCTCGGGGTTTTGCAGAACAAATCAAACCCTTTTTTCCAAAACCAGCCATTTTCTACAAAAAAATGACAAGTGGCCGATGATTTTGGAAGCTTACCCTACCACCTTTAAAAGAACTCCCAAAACGAGAGTGTTCCCCCAAAAGGAACAGTGGGCAGGACTTTTGGGCACCATTCCTTTCCCAGGAAAACCCCCAAAAGGCCTATTATGTCGGGAAAAATTCGCAATCCCAAGGAAACTATGCCCTGCAAAAAAAGGGGAATTTTGACCCCCCTTGGAGTCACAAATTTTGTTCCCCCGCCCGGGGGTTTGCAAAAAGGGGGCCTACAACATGGAAAAACCCCTCCACGCCCCCCAAAATTTGAAATGACCTCAAAACCGACCAAAAAGTGGTTCCAGCTGGAAAACCCTGAAAAGGCCCCCAGATGGGGAAGGGGTTTGGGGAGGACCATTTATGTGAGATCCCTCCCATTTTACCTTACGGCAAGGGGGGAAAAGCCATGGGAAGACCCAAAAGTGCAGCCCCAAAATGGTGGAGAGGCCCCACCGAGCGGGAACTGATGGTCGCCACAGCGTCCTCAACACCACAGGGGACCCCGGGGAACACCCCTGGTAAGACGGGTTAAAAGGAAAAAAGGGGGGCTGGCAGTTTCTGAAAAGGGTTGGAAGTGCCCCAGGGAGAGACGGGAGGGAACCCAGTTTCCCTAAAAACCGGGAAAAACCCGGGCCAAAAAAAAAAATAAAGGGCTCTACAAGAGACTGAGAAAGGGAAATAATAAAATTTGTTTCCCGATGTCGGAGCCGGTCATATGTTTTCCCAAAATTGCCCCGTATAAATTATTTTTTGAAAATGTAAATGTCCCCAATATAAAACCCCGGTTTACCCCTGTATGCTAAGGGGGCCCATGTGTATTTTTTCCCTGGGTGCTGGGGGGGAGCCCAAAAATGGGGTGCTTTTAAACTGTAGGGGTTATGATTTGAAGGCGTTTTTTAACTCGGGTAGTTTGGTGCCCTTAGTAAACCCCGATTTAGTGAAACCGGGAACCCCCGTCTGAAAAAAACCATGGGGGGGACACTCCCATTAGTCACTGCAATAGTGAATGTCCTTTAACACAATTTTTAGGGGCCGTCCCAAAATTTATGGTGAGATTTATTTCCCTTTCTTAATGCGAGGGGGTCTTTCTTGGGGCGGGATTTCCCAATTTTGGGGGGAATTTTAAGGGGGGACAAAAGGTCCCCCCAAACCCTCCCGGGGAAGTGAAGCCAAAGTTGAGGGGGAAACCCTTTTTCCCCTATTCGGTTATGGCTGGGGAAAGAAGATAAAAACCCCCATGAGGGGGTATCATCGTGGGGTAGGCTTTCCAGGCCCCAAAGTAAACAAAATTTCCCTGATCTTGATTTGGGGGAAGGGACCATTTTGGGGCAGAGCAGTTAAAAAAAAACCCCCACCCTTGCCAGAGAAGGGGGAAAACGTTAAAGTGATTGACACAACCCGGGGGAACCTCCAAAGAAAAATATCGTAGTCCTTTTTGCTATATTTTGTATTCTTTTGGGCCCACTTTGTTTTATGCTTGAAAAAGGACCCAAATGGATTTTAATCCCGTTCCCTATTTTTTTTTTCGGGGATTTTATCTTTGAAAAAAGGTGCACCTTTTCGGGACCCCCGGGGTTTCCTTTTTCCCTTGCTGAAACCCGGGGGGAACCTGACACCACCCCTTCCCTTCCCCCCTCCCATGGCGGGTAAGGGGGATTTGTCGTCCCAAGGGGGGGTAAAAAAAGGGAGAAAAAGCTGGGGGAAAGAAAATTTAGTCGCCCAAAAGGGGTTTTAATGAAGGTTTGTACAGAAAAGGCCCACATTCACCTAAGGGGAGGGTTTTGGGGAGTTGAAAAAACTCCCAAAGGAAAAATTACTTAAAAACCGGTTTTTTTGGGCCCGGGGGTTTTCCATAGAATGGAGAGATTTTTTGGACTCCAAAAGGGAGTGCCAGCTGCCGGCCCATGATAAACCCCTATCGTGCCCTTTTGGTCCCCCTCCCAATAATTGAGGGGCCTTTTTGAAAGAATAGCCATGGTTTTGGGGGGTTCTTTTGGGCCCAAACCCTGTTTCGAGGCCAAACCGGCCCAATTTTGTCATCATGGACTATTCCAAAGGGTATCCGTAAGCTCCCCCTTTTTTGCGTAAAAAACATAAATCCAAGGCTATTGCAAAGGAGTGGTACAGGTTTTTACCCGGGGGGGAATTACCAAAGGAAAAAAGGGAAGTGTCCCCCCCTTTTATGAAACCAAGTCTTTGAGGAGCGGTGTAAATGGCCCAAGTTAAAAAAACTTTTACCTCTGTCTACCTTCCCAAAACCGATGGTTTGGGGTAGGGGGGTTTAATAAAAACCCTCAAACCCAAAGCTGAAGAAAGTGGTGGACAAAGAGGGAAAAAATGGGACTTCCTTTTCCCATATCTCATTTGGCCATCCAAAGGGGTTTCCCAATCTTCTACAGGGGTATTCCCCGTTTAAATTTAAGAAAGGGCCCCGTCACCCTGGGGAATTCTAGACAAAAGCAAAAGAACCCCTGGGGGGAAGAAGCCCCCCCCTTTTAGGAGTGTCATTGAGCACGGGGCGCAGGTGCGGGGATCGGTCGCGGCCGTAATGCCTATTGAACGTGAGCATTTTGGTTTCGGGGCTCAAGAGGCCAAAAAAGGGGTTTTAATAAAGCAGGGGCCAGGTTACGTATTTTGGGCCCCAATTGGGGAACCGTGTTCTGGTACTCATCCCCACAATCGAGAGCAAGTTCTTAGCCAAGTGGCAAGGGCCCTTTGAGGTAATTGAAAAAAGAAATGGGGGTGAACTATAAAATATCCTCACCCGGGAGGAGGGTGCACGAGCAAGTGTATTTACGTTAACCATAAAGCCGCGGAAAAATCGACTGTCACTTTTCCCCCGGGGCACCTCCATTCCCACCAGAAACAGCGAATTGGGGGAAAAATTGTTGCCCGAGGTAAAGGAAAAACTGCCAAACCCCTTTTCCCAAAAAGCAAAAGGCCAATGCGAACGTTTTCCTTTTTTTGAAAAAAAAGGGGTTTTTTCCGGTTAACCCTAGGTTTTACGGGCCCCATTAAAAAACACATCCTTACTGAACCGGGGAAAAAGGGTTTTAAACTGAGGCCCTACAGAATACCCCGAGGCCAGGAGGATTATTCTCGTAGAGGTGGAAAAAAAGGTGGAACTTGGGCGTAAAATTGGGGGAGTCCCCATACCAGTTTGGCCAGCCCCCTTGGGTTTTTATCCCCAAGCCTGATGGCAGCTGGCAGTTTTTTTAAAGGGCTTCCGGAAGCTAAAATTTCCCTTCCCAGTTTGGGCGTTACCTGATGCCAGGGGGGAAAGAGCTGATTTTACGGGCTGGGCAATTCACGGGACTTTTCAAGTAGACCTATTCAAAGGTTACTGGCAAATCCCCCCCGACTGATGAGGCCAAAGAAAAAAAAAACCCTTTTCCACTCCGGACGTTTATTTCCAAATTTTGTGGGGGTTGCCCTTTGGGTTACATGGGGCCCGGCCACTTTCCCCGAGGGGTATGGATAGGGTTTTTTTAGACCCCACAGTCAGTATGCCGTGCCCATCTGGATGATATAAACATCTTTAAAATCCCGGGTTGGGAATCCCCCTCTCCCTCGAATTTCAGGTAAATTTTGATTAATTGAGGCCGGGTTTTACAGCCAATCCAAAAAATGTGGGTATTTTTGGGCCCGGGGAAAAAAGGACCTGGGGTTCAAACCCAAACCGAGGGTTTTGGGAAAACCCCAAGTAACCCCAAAAATTTAAACCTTTGAGATGGCCTCCCCTGGAATTTAAAAAAAAAATGCGGGGCCTTTTTAGGATTACAGGCCTACTACAGACCGGTTTTTTACCTAATTTTGGGCCCCCCTGGCAGCCCGTTGACCGAAACCCAAAAAAAAATAAAAAAAATTCTGTTATGGTTAAGTGGGCACCCCCGGGGGGAAAAAACCTTCCAGATCCTTAAAGACCGTTTTGTGGCCCCAGCCGGGGCTATAACCCCCGACTTTTAAGGAAAAGGGGTTTTTTTTTCCTTTTGCGGAAAGTGGGACCCGGGGGGGTACTGTCACAGGTTTTTGGGAACGGGGGAGGAAAAACCCGGGGGTTTTATTTGAGTAGGAAACTCAATTGGGCCACTAGACAAAAAATGCAATAGTGGAAAAAAGGGGTGGGCCCTTTCTATTAAATGGGCCCCGAAAGCACTCCGCCATTGACCGCTTTGGGAGGGGGATTTTTTAGTTTGGGGTTTCAGAAACCATGCTCCCCCTTTAAAGGATGTGGGGGAAAATAAGGAAAAAGGGAAAAGGAGGGTCACAAGATGGTTCCCCGGCTTTACAAATACAAATTTATGGGTAAAGCAAAGGGCCCGGGGGCCCCAAAAAAGGGAAAGCAGAGGGCCCTTATCTCGGTACCCCGCCTTATTTTCCCAAAGTGGGTTTCCAAACCCCGGGTCGAAACATAGGGGGGGGATGTGTGACCCGAGTGTCTGGACTGGTTTTCCCAGAGGGAAAAGGGAACTGGCCCCCGATTTCCCTTTTGTTCCCCCGGGTTTAAAAACAAAACCCGATAGTGGGAAGGGCAAGATCTAAAAGTTTTCTATGTAAAAAGGGTTTTGAAAAACCCCATTTTTCAAGGGCTGGTTTTTCTGGAGTGGGGAAAAACCGGGGGGGCCCTAATCCACCCGGGGGGTCCGGTTTTTGAGCTGCCTATTAAAATTTAGGTGTGTCCCCCTCATATAAGGCCAGAGCTGCAGACCCCCACCCCCTTCTCAGCCGGGGAAAAAGGTTTTTCTGCCCAAAACCGTGGGAACTTTCTGGGGTACCCGTGATTTTTTGTTTTAAAAGTTTGGGGACTGGTTAAATTTTTCCAGCCCCGTGTTAGAGAGAAAATACCTATTTTTTAAATTAGAGCCCGGGCGGCATAGGATTTTTTTTAATTTTTTTTATTTTTTTTTATTAAAAACAGCCCGACAAAAAACTGGGTGCGGTCATTTTTTAAACCCAAAATTTGTTTGGGGCTTCTGTGCCTGCTGAGCTGTGCCTTTTCTACCCCGGGGGACGACCCCCCCCGCTAAACCCAAATCCTTTTTCAAGATATTTTATATATAAATATTTTAATTTAAAAAATAAAATCATTATACACCACCACTTTCTCTTTATTTTAAAATTTTAACGTTTTGCCCGCAACAGAGCTATAATTAAATTTAAACTTTTGAAAATGGGGAAGAACTAGAGGTGGGTAAGCGAGAAGGAGGGGGGTAGGGGAAAATGGGGATAGAGGAAAGAACAAGGCACTCTAGTGCTTCCCGGGCAACACACAAGGAAACCCCAATTTTTTTTAGGCCTGTCATGCTTGCTTTCCTTCCCTTGTGTTTTCCCTTACTGAACAAAAGGGGTTAAAAATTTTTTCAGTGGGTTTTTATCCCTGCCTCCAGCGGGTTTTTCCCCCTCTTCCTCTCAGTCACAGCCCCAAAAGTAAATTTTCATCATCATCCCTCCCCACCTGGAAAAAAAAAAAAACGCCCAGCCGAATGTCACAACCCCAAATACAGACCACTCCAAATAATCCGTATTCTGAAGAGCTCGTTGATCACACAATACGGTTGGGGTCAGAAGGCATTTCAAAAGATCAAGAGGCCAAAGAGGATGATTTTGTCTGCTCTGACGCCCAATCACATACAACTCTTACTCCTCCTTCTTGTAGCCCTCCACATTTTTATTTTTTAAATGCCTCCACTTGTACTACCACCAGGTAGTTCTTGGGCCCTGGTGCAAAAAGTGAGGAGGAGGAGGAGGAGGTGGCTGCAGCAAATGATGTACACTGCCACTAATGAAGCAGAGGGGAGTTGGGAAGAGTCCAGATGATCCTTAGTACAATTTCTGTAAAAAGTTAAAATACTGATACATATTCTTTTTTTCTTAGCAGTTTTTTATTTTTTGATTGTAGATTTTTTATTTATGTTGTCTGTATATGATTATGGGGCGGCCATTTTGCCTGTACTGATTTTAACAGCATTTAGAGAGATGCTTTACAGCATCTACATATGGACAAAGGAGCCTCTGAACAGGAGCAGACCCATTGGCTTCTATAGGAACATTTTTCTAGGCATGATCTGTGTCCTAGGAAGAAGTCAGTGTGCAGGGAGGGGGAGCTGTGACATCTTCTGTTGTCAATGGTGGATCCTGTGTTCTTTATACACATTGGTGTCTCCATTAAGTATAATCCTGTCTGTGCTGATAAAGAGGATACTGCTGAAAAGTTCTCTCTACAGAACAGGAAGTGTCAAACTTGTCACGGATGCCCCTGCAACCCTCATCCCGGGTCGCAGGCGCATCCGTGCCCTGCTGCTGGCTCGGGTCACGGGCGCGCTCATTCCACAATTTGCCCCTGGGGTACTTACCCGGCCACGCTCCTGCTACAGCCTCTGTCCCGCGGCGCGCTTGGGCCGGTAGTGTTGAATTTAAAGCGCCAGCGTACCATTAATTGGCTATTGCTGGTCGCTGACCCTATTTAAGCCTGCCTCTTCCTGGTTACCCTGCCGGATCTTTAGTGCCATTAGCCTACTGAGAAAGCGTTCCTGAAGTCTTGTCTATTACCATGTACCATACCATTTGCCTCCGTTCCTCGACCACAAATCTTGGTGCCTGTCCTGACCTTCCTGCTTGTCCTCGACCACGAACCTCTGCCGCCAGTCCTGACCTTACCGCCTGTCCCCGACTGTCAACATTTCCGCTGGGGCTGCCCACTTCGTCCTCAGCGTCTGGGAAACGCACGCACCTAGGATACGTGGGAGAGGCGTTCCTAGGTGAGAGCAAGTCCTCTCCTTGTTTGACCATGCCCGTGCTTGTCGGATCTGGACCAGGAGTTCAATTCCAAGTTTCCGCCTTCCTGGACTCCGGTTCGGCTGGAAATTTCGTGGATGCTGCCTTGGTGTCTAGATACAACCTCCCCATGGTCCGTCTGGAAAAGCCTCTTGTCATCTCCTCTGTCAGTGGGGAGATCCTCTGTGACCCGATCCAGTACCGTACCGAGCCCTTGCTCCTTCAGGTAGGGGCACTACATAAGGATAAGCTGGTGTTTTATGTGCTCCCTCGGTCCTCCTCGTCTGTCCTTCTGGGTCTTCCGTGGCTGCAGCGGCACGCCCCTGTGCTCAACTGGGAAACGGGCGAAGTCTTACGTTGGGGGCAAGGTTGTCGATCTCGCTGTTTGGTGGCAACCCGCCTGGTGCTTCCCGCTTCGATACCACCCACATCTTTGGCAGGCCTTCCTGCTCCATACCAGGAATTCGCAGATGTGTTCTCCGAGAAGCAAGCTGAGACTCTACCTCTGCATCGCCCTTACGACCTGCCTGATTGATCTGCTGCCCGGCACCTCTCCCCCTCGGGGCCGAGTCTACCCGCTGTCAGTACCCGAGACGCAGGCTATGTCGGCCTACATTAACGAAATTCTCCAGAAGGGATTTATTCGGAAGTCCTCCTCTCCTGCCGGGGTTGGATTCTTCTTCATCGATTACCGAGGGCTCAACAAGATTACCATTAAGAACTGCTATCCCCTGCCTTTGATTACTGAGCTCTTTGACCGGCTTCGGGGAGCCAGGATATTTTCTAAATTGGATCTGCGGGGAGCTTATAATCTCATTCGTATAAGAGAGGGGGACGAATGGAAGACTGCTCTTAACACCCGCGATGGGCACTTCGAGTGCTTAGTGATGCCCTTTGGTCTCTGCAACGCTCCATCAGTTTTCCAGGAGTTCGTCAACGACATATTCCGGGACCTCCTGTATTCCTGGGTCGTTGTCGATCTGGACGATATTCTAATTTTCTCACCCGATCCGGAATCCCACATAATCCATGTACGACAGGTCCTCCGGCGTTTGAGGGCTAACCGCCTCTATGCCAAGCTCGAAAAATGTCTGTTCCATCAGCAAAGCCTTCCATTCCTCGGCTACATTATTTCGGACAAGGGCCTGCAGATTGATCCTGCCAAATTGTCTGCCGTCCGTCAGTAGCCAAGACCCGTGGGCCTCCGAGCCATACAAAGATTCCTGGGCTTTGCCAACTATTATACACAGTTTGTGCCGCACTTCTCCTCACTAGTGTCTCCTATTGTGGCTTTAACCAAAAAGGGTAGTAATCTGAGGTTATGGCCACCAGCTGCGGAAAAAGCTTTCCTTAAGCTGAAGTCTGCATTCGCCTCCGCCCCTGTACTCACACGGCCGGACACAGAAAAACCCTTCTTTTTGGAAGTCGATGCCTCCTCGGTGGGAGCCGGAGCTGTACTTTCTCAAAAGGGTCCCAAAGGCAAGACCCTCACATGTGTTTTTTTCTCATAAACCTTTTCCTCTGCTGAGAGAAATTATGCTATCGGAGACCAGGAATTACTGGCCATCAAGCTAGCCCTAGAGGAATGGCGCTATCTCCTGGAGAGCGCTCGACACCCGGTCAATATTTACACCGACCACAAGAACCTCCTCTACCTCCAGACGGCCCAGCGTCTAAACCGCGCCAGGCACAATGATCTCTATCCTTTTCCAGATTCAATTTTCTGATTCATTTTCGTCCCGCGGAGAGGCCGATGCCCTCTCCCATGCCTCTGACGTGGTAGGAAACTAACCAGCACCACGGCATATCATCCCTCCCGAAAGGCTAATCTCTGCTGCCCCCATAGAGTTGCAATGAATCCCTCCGGGAAAGACTTATGTGCGCCTGGCTCTACGGAAGAAAATACTGCATTGGGGAAATTACTCTTGAATGGCTGGACACCCAGGAGTGAAGAAATCTTACTCTCTTATCTCCCGTTTCTATTGGTCGTCCAGTCTGGCCAAAGACGTTCGTGGAGTCGTGCACTTCATGTGCCTACAACAAGTCTTCCCATCTCAAACTGGCAGGTCTGCTGCAGCCACTGCCTATTCCCGATTGTCCCTGGACCCACGTGGCTATGGATTTTATTACTGACCTCCCGCCTTCCTCTGGTATATCCGTGATCTGGGTAGTCACGGATCGCTTTTCCAAGATGTCCCATTTCGTCCCTCTGCCAGGTCTACCCTCTGCTCCTCGTTTGGCCAGCATATTTTTTCAGCATATTTTTTGGCTACATGGGCTGCCCCACCATATAGTCTCTGACCGGGGGGTCCAATTTGTTTCTAGGTTCTGGCGCTCCCTCTGTAACCAGTTACAAGTAAAATTGGATTTTTCCTCGGCCTATCACCCTCAGACCAACGGAAAGGTGGAGAGGGTTAACCAGATACTGGGCGCCTATCTGTGGCACTTTGTTTCTGCTTGTCAGGACGACTGGGCCAATCTGTTACCGTGGGCAGAATTTTCATATAATTCGTTAGACTCTGAGTCTGCCGGTGCCGCCCCCTTCTTCATTGTCTACGGGCGACATCCACGCCCACCTCTCTCTGTGCCCTGTGAGGTCCTTACTGTGGAAGACTTGGTCCAGAATTTAACTGCCATTTGGAACCAGACACGCCAATATCTACTATGGGCTTCCGCCCGTAACAAGATACAAGCTGACAGAAAGCGAAGACCTCCTCCCATCTTCTCTCCTGGTGACAAGGTGTGGTTGTCAGCGAAGTATATCCGCCTCAAGATCCCTGGCTATAAGCTTGGCCCCCGGTTCTTGGGACCGTTCGAGGTGCTAAAACGCCTAAACGCAGTGGCATACAAACTCCGCCTTCCTCCCACTATGCGTATCCCGAACTCCTTCCGTGTCTCTCTTCTGAAGCCGGTCATCCTAAATCGTTTTTCTCGGAAAGTTGTTCCTCCCACTCCTGAGGCTGACGCCACCAATGTCTTTACGGTAAAGGAAATTCTGGACATGAAAACGGTCAGAGGGAAGCGTCTTTTCCTCATTGACTGGAAGGGGTTAGGGCCCGAAGAAAGGTCCTGGGAGCCAGAGAACAATATTCTGGACCATAATGTTATCCGGAGATTCCTTCAGGCCAGAAAGAGGGGGGGGGGGGCAAAGGGGAGGGGTACCGTCACGGATGCCTCTGCGACCCTCATCCCGGGTCACAGGCACGCTCATTCCCGATCTGTCCTCCTAGGGAGCGGGGCCGCGCACGCGCCGGCAGTGTTAAATTTAAAGGGCCAGCACACCGGTAATTGGCTATTGTTGGTCGCTGCCCCTATTTAAGCCTGCCTCTTCCTGGTTACCCTGCCGGATCTTTAGTGCCATTAGCCTACTGAGAAAGCGTTACTGAAGTCTTCTCTATTACCGTGTACCGTACCATTTGCCTCGGTTCCTCGACCACGAATTTGTCTGCCTGTCCTTCCTTCTTGTCCTCGACCACGAACCTCTGCCACCGGTCCTGACCTTCTGCCTGTCCCCAACTAAGTTTACGCCTTACGATTTTGTACCACGCTACACCTCAGCTGCCTCCACAAGCAAGTCACGTCAGGGGTAGCGACCTGGTAGACTCCTGCCGCAGCAAGTCCATCCCGCTTTGCGGCGGGCTCTGGTAAAAACCAGGACCTACTTAGATTCTGCTCCCTGGCGTGGCTTATGCCATCGTTTGCGGTGGTCCAGAGGATCCACTACCGTTGCTCGTGACAAAACTATTATTTGGCCTAATGGCCAAAGTGAAAACTGCAAGATTTGAGGATTTTAAAATAAATATTGATAGTGAAATGGAAAATGTTAAAAAATCTAAAATTCTTAAAATATGTGTTTAACATAAAAACATGAGTTAAACAATAGGTCATTTTCTGATGACACTTTCCCTTTGAAAGAGTTTTGCCACTTTGCAAAATCCTTTTTGAGGCTGGCTCCTGTGACTGTGCTCGGCTATATTCAGAACACCCATAGACATAAACATGCAGAACTGCGCAAGCACGTCTGTCTCCCCAGCCTGTGAGGTTGGCTGATAGCGAGACACAAGCCTCAAAAGGAATTTGATACCTGATAAAAGTCCTAATTCTAAAAGTTAATTTTAATAATTACAGGGAGTGAAGAATCTATGATGAGAATATTCCGGTCATTGATGCAAGAACATGCAACAACTGGATCTGTAACTCATTATCTGCAACACTCCAGTGCCAGATGAAGGGGCCACTGTTCTCTGAAAAGTTTGCAATTGTAATTTTTGTTTAGCCATTAAAAATGTATCCATTAAAAATTCTGTAATTTTTTTTGCCAACACATTGTTACACCCAATAAATGACATTACTATACCACTAGAGGACAGTAGTTCCCTAAAGTTCATCTTTCATTGTCGCACATTTGGATCTGTGAGTTACCTGTGAAGTAATATAACAAGTCATATAAAAAGTGGTCAGTAGGTTCAAAATATTGAAGCTTTGAGAACAAGTAATTTGAAAGTAAAATATCCATTCATGAGAATGTACAAGGAAAAGTGGGACACACAAAAACCTGTCTTCATGTTTTAATATAATATTATTTTCAATATCCAGAATATGGAAAAATCATGACCGCTTGTCTAGACATAAAAAGTCTCCTTTTAAAACAAGTGTATTTCACCTTCTAAACTATATGTGGTTCAACTTAAAATAAAAGAACAGAAGTCCAAGCATAAAGTTACTGATTATAACACTATGGTGGTGGGGAAGGGGTGCATGTATGAAAACTGCCTAGGTGTCAGACTTTTTTTGTTGCCCATAGCAAATAATCAGAGCTCCCCTTTCATTTCAGATATAGCTTTGAAAAAATGAAAGGGGAGCCCTGACTGGTTGCTATGGACAACAAAGAAAGTCTTAGACCTCTACAGTTGCCATACATTAGGGCCTATGACTTCACTTATTATAGCACAGAACCTTCCATCTGTCCAGTTTAGCACTGTTACAGTAACAAGCAAAAGGGTAACAATGTTTAGAAATTTTGAAACTCAGACTCCATATCTCATCATCCACTACAGCTTTAAATGTGAGACTCCTATTATTTTATAGAAAATCATCTTGGTTATTTCATACATAAATTTGACCTGCAACTATTTAGCATCTGCTTAGTTCTGCGGATTCTTGTGATGTAACTGTATTGTTACTGTTTTGCTCCTGGTGGAGGGACAATCTTTTTCTTGTATACTACAAATTACAACCAGTTCTCACATTCCATAACAGCTTAGTGTGTTCTTAGGCTGATTCCAATCAACCTAATGGTTCCAATCGAGGAGTAGCCATGAAGAAAAGAGAACAGCTCATTGATAGTGGTCTCTTGGCCAAGAAAATTGACAAACTATGTTAAAGGAGTGCCATGACAGTTGGGAGAATATGAAATGACATCTGTCCATTTATTCGAAAGCCAAGAGGCAAAATATCAGCGTCAACAAGTTTACTCATTACGAGGTCTATCAGTTCTAGGCAATGTTCACACGGCTTATTGCCGACATAATTGCGGGGACGGATTTCACCCCGCAATTACGCCGGCTGCCGTGCAGCGGGGGCGGGGTGGGGGCCGTCAGCTCGCCGGCCCCATAGACACTCAATATCCACGGCGTGTACATGTTGTAAATAATGTGCATGTCACTTTCTCCCCCCTCGGTGGATTCGCCGAGCGGGGAGAGGAGACGGAATCCACAGGGATTACCATAATGACTGAGACGGATTGGAGCCGTACTGCAGCGCAAATGCGGCGCGCAGTACGGCTGGAATCAGTCACAGAATAAGCCGTGTGAACGGCCCCCTAATGTGACAGACATAGCAGTGGAGGAGACTTGTATGCTTCGTACACAGATGTCCATGCAAGCACCACATGACACACATTATACATTCTGGAATGGTGGCCAAAAAAATAGGTAAAAAAGCTTCGACTTCAATATCATCATAAGAAGCATTGACTTAAGTTTACAAAAAAGTATGAAAAGTAGAGAGTGGCAGATTGGAAATGGGTGATTAGATGAAATCCAATAGACCGGGCTCTGATGGGGGCAAATGGGTCTGGAAGAATCAAGAGAAAAGGGGGTTAATAGATCGAGAAATTGAAGAAACTGTCAAGTTCAGTGGAGGAAACCTGCTGATATGAGGATGTTTCACAGCCAAAGATGTTGGATACTTGACCAGGATCAATGGTGGTCTTAATGCTGAGCTATATGTGAGTATCCTACAAGATGAGTTACTTCGTACACTCGAGTACTATAGGTATGAAAAGGACGATATAGTGTCCAGCAGGACAACGACCCGAAGCATATGAAAAAGAGAAAGAATGGCTCAATGACAATCAAGTAGAGTTGTTGGATTGGCCTTCATTGTCCCCAGACCTCAACCCAATTGAACACTTGTGGGTAGTTGAAGAAAAAGCTGTATTCGTACCCAAGTCCAGCCTGGACCAACATTGGGAACATGTAAAAGAGAACTAGGATCAGATTTTGGTTGAGACATGCTTGAATCTGATCGAGAGCCCAGAAAGATTCAGGCAATGCTAAAAGCCAAAAGGTGGATTTACCAGATACTAACACAATAATAAAAATGAACATTTTGATTTTTAGGAGCAAAACAGTAACAATGCAGTTACAGGAAAGAATCTGCAGAACTAAGCATATGCTAAATAGTTGCAAGTCAAATTTATTTATGAGATAGCCAAGATGAATGTTTATAAAATGATAGCAGTCTCACATTCAAAACTGTAGTGGATGGTGAGATATGGAGCCTGAAAGTCAAAACATTGTAAATCTTTTGCTTGTCAGTGTATATATATAGTAGATGGAACAATTGTGTAAGCTGAAGTGTTAAAGGGAGCACATCAAAGAGTGTACAGATTTGCTTAAACCGAACTAATAGGTGGTCTATACTGCCCTATCTGAGAGCAGGATGTAATAGAGGGAGAGAAGCTGAGCTCTGTGATATACAAATTTGTAAATATATCTTTTCATGGGACAAAACTGAATATATAACACTTTGATACAATGTAAAGTAGTCAGTGAACAACTTGTGTAACAGTGTAAACTTAATGTGCTCTTAAACTAACTCGAAAAAAACTTTGAGATTCTTAGTTCACATGTTTTGATCAAAAAATGTTTAAGCCACCCCCGGCTTACAACGGGATCTCAAGGCGGGTGGTCCTACGCTATCTTTACCTCTCAATAGAGCCAAATTCAGACTTCTCATTGGGTCAACCGACCTCCATAATCCAGAGAGAAAAATAAAAAAACACCAATCTTGCAAGCAAACTGCACTGATATAACAGCCTGTGGAGGTGGGCGGGGTGCAAGAAACCAAAATGGAGGCACCCCTTCCTCCCTATATAGATTGAAAGCAATATATGCCAAATACAACGTATAGTTCTGCACACACAACAAAAAAAAAATTGGCATATATTGCTTTTTTGTATTTGGCATATATTGCTTTTAATCTATATAGGGAGGAAGGGATGCCTCCATTTTGGTTTCTTGCACCCCGCCCACCTCCACAGGCTGTTATATCAGTGCAGTTTGCTTGCAAGGTTGGTGTTTTTTTATTTTTCTCTCTGGATTATGGAGGTCGGTTGACCCAATGAGAAGTCTGAATTTGGCTCTATTGAGAGGTAAAGATCGCATAGGAGCACCCGCCTTGAGATTCCATTGTAAGCCATAGGTGGCTTAAACATTTTTTGATCAAAACGTGTGAACTAAGAATCTCGACGTTTTTTTCATGTATGATAGATAGCATAAATGCTTCTTTAGAGGTTTCCATGTATTGTATAGCCCTTAAACTAACTCAGCACACAGTCATCAATGTCTAAAGCGCTGATATCAAAAGTGAATTCACCCCTATGGGAAAATGGACAAATTGTGCCCAAAGTGTCAATATTTTGTGGCCACCATTATTTTCCAGCACTGCCTTCACTTTCTTGGGCATGGAGTTCACCAGTGCTTCACAGGTTGCAGCCACTGGAATCCTCTTCCACTCCTCTATGATGACATCATAGAGCTGGTGGATGTTGGAGACCTTGCGCTCCTCCTCCTTCCATTTGAGGATGCTCCACAGATGCTCACTAGTGTTTAGGTTTGGAGGCATGCTTGGCAAGTCCAGCAACATGTCTTCAGCAAACTGTTTGCAGGCTTTTTTGTGCATCAAATTTAAAAGAGGCTTCCTTCTGGGACGACAGCCATGAAGATTAATTTGATACAGTGTGCGGCGTATGGTCTGAGCACTGACAGCCTAAGGGCGCATCCCCACGGCATAGGACAAATATCGGCCGGTTTGCCGGCCGGTATTTGTCCTGTTTTGAGGCCGTCCCCACGGCCGCGAGGGGGACGGCTTTTCTCCGCGATGAGCAGAGAAGAGCCCTCCCCCCTCCCATCGAGAAGCACAGATTCCGTCTGAAAACCGGACAGAAGATTGTGCTTCTATAATGTTTTGCCGCCAGACCGCTGGCGGCAAAACCGCCCGACGGAAAACCCGTGCAGTGGGGACTGCTGCACGGGTTTTCCATAGAGCACAATTGTGCTAATTTTCGGCCGGTTTTTCAGGCAGTCTGAAAAACCGCAAACCGGCTGAAAAACCGGACAAAAATCCGTGCAGTGGGGACATGCCCTAAGCCTCCACCCCTTAAACCTCTGCAGCAATACTGGCAGCACTCATACATCTATTTTGAAAAGAAAAACCCCTGATATGATGCTGAGCACATGCACTCAACTTCTTTGGTCAACCATGGTGAAACTTGTTCTGAGTGGAACCTGTCTTATTAAACTGCCGTATGCTCTTGGCCACTGTGCTGCAGATAAATTTCAGAGTGTTGTCACTCTTCTTATAGCCTGGGTCATCTTTATGTAGAGCAACAATTATTTTTTTCAGATCTTCTGACAGTTCTTTGCCATGAGGTGCTATGTTCAGCTTTCGGTGACTAGTATAAAAGAGTGTGAAAGCGATAACACAAATTTTAACTCGTCTTCTCCCCATTCATATCTGAGACCTTGTAACACTAACGAGTCACATGACACCATGGAGGGAAAATGACAAACTGGGCTCAATTTGTGCATTTTCACTTAAGGGTGCACTCACTGTTGTTGGCAGCAGTTTAGACAGTGATGGCTGTGTGTTGACTTATTATGAGGTCATACCAAATTTACACGGTTACGCAAGCTGTACACTGACTACTTTACATTGTATCAAAGTGTCATATCTTCAGGATTGTCCCATGAAAAGATATAATACAAAATTTACAAAAATGTCAGGGGTGTACTAATATGTGGCTAACGAAATAAAAATTTGAAATCAAGAAACTCATGCTTATTTCTTTATTTTCGATGCACCCATACTATTGATCCTTGGCTAACGAAAATAAAGAAATAAACATGATTTTATGGACTTTTTTTTTTTTTCCCCGTTAGCCACATATTAGTATTCGTTGTATATACACATCGTCACAACTTCAGTAGTGTTATAATTTGATTTCAGCCATGTACAGTTTTATAACAGATTGCATTATAAAAACCATAGGAGCGTCGCTCTCTCTCCCATTGGTCCAAATTACGGTGCCTCTTTTAAATTTCGATTCCCCATAGAACTCTATGAGAAAGCAGCTCGCGCTCTGATTGGCTAAGCTGGACGAGCCCCCGCTGCTCAACCAATCAGCTCGTTTTCTGCCTTTTTACTGTATTTTGAACTGTCCCGCCTTTGAATATGATTGGTCCATTTTTCTCCATAGGATAGAATGGGCCACTGTCGCTCCTATTCTGATTGGTCAATTCTCCTCCATAGGCTCTAATGGGACATTGTTGCTCCTATTCTGATTGGCTGGTTTATGCCGACCAATGAGAATAGCTTTACAAATTTGAATTACTGTCTTTCCCGGCAATTCTCTCTATGGCAATTCCCTATGTAGCGCCGGTCTCGGCGACGAACGCGTTGTTCGGGTTTTTAACGGCTTTATTTTTAAAGAAGTGTTCTGGTCTTTATCTGAGAATGTTTTACACTGTATAAAAATAATTTGTTGATTAATACTTCATGCCGCGCGGCGCTGAGCGCCGAGATTTGAGTGCGCTCATCTCTCCATAGAGTATAATGGGAGAAGTAGCTCGCACTCTGATTGGCTGAGCTAGCCGAGACCCCGCTAGCTCAGCCAATAAGCTCTTTTCTGTCTTTTTACTGTATTTTGAATTATCCCGCCCTGGAATCTCATAGGTCAACACTTCTCCATAGCCTAGAATGGGACTTGTCGCTCCTATTCTGATTGGCTGAGATAGCCAAGCCCCCGTTATCTCAGCCAATCAGCTGTTTTTCGCATTTTTACTGTATTTTGAACAGTCCCGCCGTGGATTCTGATTGGTGTAAACTTCCCCATAGGCTAGAATGGGACTTTGTCGCTCGTATTCTGATTGGTCTAAACTTCTCCATAGCCTAGAATGGGACTTTGTCGCTCCTATTCTGATTGACTGAGATAGCCAAGCCCCCGTTATCTCAGCCAATCAGCTGTTTTTAGCATTTTTACTGTATTTTGAACAGTCCCGCCATGGATTCTGATTGGTCAATCCTGCCCCATAGGTTTTAATAGTTCAGTGTCGCTCCTATTCTGATTGGCCGGTTTCTGGCGACCAATGAGAATAGGTTTCAGAATTTGAAATACTGTATTTCCCGGCCATTTCCAATATCCTAATTCTTGACTTAGGATATTGGAAAGTGATTTTGTTTTATGTAATTTTTATTTTTAATGTTTCAGCTCTTTTCCTGAGAATGTAGAACGCCTTTATAAAGGCGATTTTGGATTTATACTCCGCACCGACATGTGGAATGATTTCTCGCCGCTCCAGCCTGTCTCGCATCGGAACAGATTTTCGGCGCAGCCCCGCACGGCGCCTAAGTCCCGCACTGCGCCCCACACACTGGCGAGGCGCGGCGGACTTTTCCCCGCATGTATGAGGGCACTTCCTCGGACGGCGAATCTTTGGCGCAGCGCCGCACAGCGCCCATGTCCCCGCACTGTGCCCCACGCACTGGCGAGGCGTGGCGGACTTTTCCCCGCATGTATGATCGCACTACCTCCAGCGGACAATCTCAGACGCAGCGCCGAACTTCGCCTCATTCCCACACTGCGCCCGAGGCGCGGCGGACTTTACATGATATGTATGAGCGTGGCCCGTCCCCGACATAAATCAGGCGCAGATTCCGCTGGGAAACTGGCAGAAAATGGCGCCTCGACCCGAGAGATTCATACATGTCGCCCTCTGTATTTACTCCCCTCTGAGCTGTTAAAGTCGATAGTGAAACCAAGGGCTGCTGTCTCTATACTCATCTCCCAGCTCTAGGGTGTATGATCTGGGCAATTACTGACTGTTTAAGTCACAGATCCCCTTATATAACAGAGTCTTATACAGGCTCCTACCTGTTAACAGGGGGAGAAAAGGGTAGGAGGGCAGTGTGCATTGCTCCATATAACACAGTAAGACAGACTGCTGTCTGGTAACAGAGGGGGAGGTGGGCAGTGTACATTCCTCACAAGTGTTTCATCAGTTCAGGCTGACTGTATAACTGCTTATAGCAGAGCAAGGAGCTTGTGGAGTCAGCCTGGAGCTCTGCAGACACAGGAGCAGCATGCAGGAGCCTGTATAGCTGTCCTCTGCAGACATCCTTCTGCTCCCACTGCACAGTCAGAATGATTATGTCACAGGTCTTCAGTGAGGGGAGACACGCCTCCTGGGAGGGAAGACTCGCCCCTGGATTTCTAATTCAATCTCAGAGAATTAGCAGAAGAGCACGAACAGTTCAAACGATACAACCCCTTTAACACATGTTCCACAGACACAGGTGTCTAGCACTTTCCCCCTGTGCAGGATAGGTGGGGAATTAATAGAATGTATGCAGTTTATAGTGGAAAGAACACATATTCCATAGAAACAGGTGTCTAGCACTTACCTATATCTGATGGTGGGGAATGAACAGGATATAATGGAAATGTATAGTGAAATAAACACATATTCTATAGAAACAAAGGCCTATTATTTTAAGGTAATGAGCAGAGTTATTCAGCAGTTTATAACTGAAAACCTAAAAGGTCCCTATAGAGTTTCTGTTGTTTTAGAGACGGTTTGACAAGGCTATCTATATTTGTTATTGATTTATATTACTTATTTCTATAGCGCTGCTGTATTCTACAGTTCTGTAGACAAAACTCAGAGGCTGTTTCTACATCCTTTGTTGGAATTCATAAATGTCCCATATAAGCAGATTCACATATGTGAATGTAATTTGGTAATGCAGACATATAATTTAGAAAATATGGCTTTTTTCCCTTTCCTGGATAGAAATTGAAATTAACAGGATATATTAGCATTTTGCAGCATTGGTCAGGATAAATATGCAGTTTCTAATAGAATGAACAGCTAGTGCTTTAAAGTAAATGCATACTTGCCAACCCTCCCGGATACATACAAGTGGCATCAGTCAGCGCCATGAGACGCTGCCTGAAGCCACCGAGTGCTGGAGGAATGGTGGCAGCAGAGCGATGTTTATTTTTTATACTACACTCCCCCCACACTTGCTGCCACGGCTCGCAGGCCCTTTTCTCCGGAGGGGATCTGTGGCATTCCCAAACATTGGTAGCAGTGGCCACAGAGATCGGCAGTGGTGAACAGAGCGGCGGTGGGGCACATCAAACCACAGCTTACCCTGCCATCACTCCATTCGTCTGACAGCATCAGAGGCCTTATTCTGTTAGATCAGTGTCCTCAATACATTGCTGAGAAGCGGGTCCGGAGCAGCAAAGCTCTACCTCTTTCCCGAAGCTCTGCCCCTCTCCCAGCAGTGCCCGGACTGCTCTGCTGACAGCCGGCTGCGCTGGAAAACTGGTGAGTATATGTCCTTAGGGAGGAAGGCTAAGAAGAGAGGGGAGTTAGAGTGGGGGAGGAGGGTTAGACTGAGAAAGGGGGTGTTAGAATGGGAGAGGAGGATAGCATGAGGGGGGGTTAGAGTGGGAAGGGAGGTTCAGAGTGGGACATGGAGGGTCCAGTCTGCACCAACATTGGGAATGTGTAGAAGAGACTGGGGATCAGATTTTGGACATGCTTGAATCTGATCCAGAGCCCAGAAGGATTCAGGCAGAGCTGAAAACCAAAAGGTGGATTTACCAAATACTAACAAGATAATAAAAATTTACATTTTGATTTTTAGGAGCAAAACAGCTATCATGGTCTCACATGATGCAGTTTGGCAAGTTTCTTGGCCGAAAGAACTGGATGATGTTGTTTCTCCTTTCTTGGGAAATCTTCATGGCTGCTTGAACCAGTGACCTTTCACTTGGGAATCAGCCTAATAACACACTGAGCTATTATGGAATGTGAGAACAGGTTGTAATTTGTAGTATTCAAGAAGAAAAAGATTGTCCCACCACCAGGAGCAAAACAGTAACAATGCAGTCACATGACAGGAATCTGCAGAACAAAGCAGATGCTAAACACTTGCAGGTCAAATTTATGTGTAAGATAGGTAAGATGATTGTCTATAAAATCATGGTAGTCTCGCATTCAAATCTGTAGTGGATGGTGAGATCTGGAGCATGAAAAGTTCAAAACATTGTTACCCTTTTGCTTGTCAGTGTCTGTTCTACCTAAATAGCTTGATTATTGTATCATAAGGTGATAAAAAGCCGGATGTTACCATTTTACAGTAAAGTTATCACTTAAAGGAGTTTTATCGTTTGAACTGTTCGTGCTCTTCAGCTAATTCTCTGAGATTGAATTTGAAATCCAGGGGCGAGTCTCTTCTCTCAGCAGGCGTGTCCTCTCCTCCCAGGAGGCGTGTCTCTCCTCACTGAAGACTTGTGACATCATCATTCTGAGTTAGGTAGTAAAAGCAGAAGGATGTCTGGTCAGAACAGATCTGCAGCCTCCTGGTATGCTTCTTGTATCTGCAGAGCTTCAGGCTGACTCCACAAGCTCCTTGCTGGGCTATAAGCAATTATACACACAGCCTGAACTGATGAGACATATGAGGAGTGTACACTGCCCCCCTCCTTCCCCTCTGTTACCAGGCTGCAGTCTGTGTTACTGTTTTATATGGAGGAATACACACTGCCCTCCCCCTCCTCCTCTACCCCTGGAGACTCTACAATACTGTGTTATATGAGGGGATCTGTGACTTAAGCAGCCAGTAATTGCCCAGATCATTCACCCTAGAGCTAGGAGATGTGTATAGAGCCGGAAGACTTTGGTTTCACTATCGATTTTAACAGCTCAGAGGGGAGAAAACACAGAGTGTGCAGGCAGCCAATCACAACGCAGGGGGCATGGTCAGGGTGTTTCCTGTCTGTGGGCGTATCCCAACAGGCTGAATTAAATGTCAGCCAGCCAATCACAGTGCAGGGGGTGTGTCTGACCAGCAACGGCAGAAATAGAACACAGATTTACAGAAAAGCTCATATCTGCTAAACCAAGTGACAGAGGTAGTGCAAACCAATTACAAAAGTGCTTATTTTTACTGTCCCCATAATATGAGACATGATCTTTTTAGCGATAATACCCCTTTAAACATAACATGCGCCATGTATGAGGGAGTCAGAAAAATTGAGGAGTTGGAGCTTTGGCTTACCATCTCCACAGCCCTGTTTCTTAGGTAAGCGGATAAGTAAGAGAGACAAGCTCTCCAATTTGTCTAACATAGATGTTTCCAAATAGAGGAACCCTCCCATGATGATCATGCCTCCTAGTGAGCAATAAGGACGGGTTGTCTACTTGGAACCAACTTTTTAATTAGTGTGTATGGCCAACAAAGAGATAAGACTCATAAAAGGGAACCTGTCACATTAAATGTGCTATCTGATCTGTGGGCCCCATGTTATAGAGCAGAAGGAGCTGAGCAGATTGATACCTAGTTCTGTGGGGAAAGATTAAATGGGTTTTCTCACAGCAATGATTAGCCTTTAACATGTAGGGAAAGGTTAAATGAAGACTATTACCAAAAATATCGTTATTCCATTTCTGCTTTGTTCAGGAGATTTTATCTCCTCTTAGAGTACACAAGTTTCTCTTGGTTACCGACCACCTCTCTCTGCTCTCGCTTCTCTGATTGCTCCTTGCTGCTGTCCAACAATGGTGAATCACTCCCTGCTGAGTCTGAGTTTATCTAGGTTAATGACAAGTTTTAACATCAACACAACAAAGGACAAAAAAATTGTCAGATTCTGAATCCTAAAACTACATCATCCGACGACTATTTGAACAGTATTTTACACAAGAACCCAATGATTTTTAACTCGGTTTTCATTTTTTGGCGCGTTGTTTGCCGCATATATCCGTTGGATTTACACATGGTTTTTGGATTTGGTTTTTCAATCGTTTTTGCCACTGACAGTGTACAGAGTGCACTATTGAGTCTTTGGACACGGATCCAAGCCAAAAAATGTGCACAAAGCTTTCTGGTTGTTTTTTTATGCCATCTGTGGGGGGCTCCTGGACCAAGATAGGGCGACAGGAAAAGACAGACCGTGAGCCCTAGCGCTAGACACCCCAAAGCTGTCCCTGCCTACTTGCCGACTCTAAGGCTATGTCTACATAGCAACTGTAAAATGCTGTCGGAAAGCCCCGTACTGTTGGTTTTGTGGTCAGTTTTCGCATTTCGGCTGGCTCTTTAATATTGAGCTATACTAGATTATAGATCATGTTCAATAAGCCGGTGGTTTTGAAATCCGACCGCAGAAAATCCAACCTGTGTAGACTACAGCTCGGATTTTCTATTGAGGTCCATGGGCACTGGTTTACAGCTGGATTCTAAATACTTATTCATTACAAAGTCAGCATGCAAAAACGGTGGTCAAAAGGACAGGCAAAGAGATCAGTTAACCAGGTAACACAAGAGAATATCAAACGCCAGCTCAAGCCAAAAGGAGACTATCACAAACACTGTCCTGGAGAGAGAGTGGTCTTCATAAGAGTTTTCAGAGTCCTGGTCCAGGGTTTGATTAGACCCACCATCTGACATCCAAACCACACAGAACTCAGGTTGGCAGGAAAGAACGATGAGTGGTGAAGGAAAATGCCAATCACCACTCAACTAACAATGTATCAACTCAGCTTATGTATCATAAAATGTGAACAAAAATCTAGGATTTGAACAACTTCTTCTGCATGAAGGCAGATGTGATACATCAATTTGTACAAATGTCCCGTTCAGCGACTGTGCTCGCCAACAAAACAACCCCATACAGAAAGATATTTTTGTAACATATGAATATACCCTTAAATTTCCACTAACCTTCTTCACATCCCCCAGGCCTTCTTTAAGCAGCAGCACCAGGGTTTAATTGAAGGATGAGGGACACACCACATCCAGATCCCCTTAGTCATAGACTGGACTGTTGACCCCAATAAAAACCCTATATGGACAGACAAATAAAGGTAATAAGAATGGGTTATATATGGATAGACAGAAGGCAGAGCCCATTATCAATAGTAGTGATGACCAGGAATAGGAAGGGATGATGGTGCAACCAGATAGGACGGTGGAAACTATTGATAGTAGATACTTCCTCCAAGGCTGCGCTGTCTTATTTATTGGGTCAGTTTTTAGTGGCCATTCTATATTAGAGTCAGCTTTACTTCATGGTGTCTAGGTGGTTGCCCAAACTGGTCATTTTCCTAATATATAGTGTATATTATATGCAAATTATATCGCAGGGGAGATGATGTGAAAATAAAAAGGGAAAACGCCAGGAGGCGCACTCCGAGTGCAGCCAAATAAAACTTCTTTTAAAAAGAAAACATCAATGTGAGGTATTGAGCTCACCTTGTAATGTTGTGCTAAGGACCATAAAAGAAGTCTTACACATTAAATCAGAAATCCCTTAGAAGTTGTGTCACCTCGAATCCAGGATCACAGCCAGGAGACCGCACCTTGGCTCCACCGGTAACGATATGCAGCAAGAGGGAAAGGATATCTATATGGCGCTACAACCTGAAATATTAGGGAAAGTGTCTTTTTATGAAGAAGCGGTCTGATGGTATATAATTTATTAAACAAACCACTTGATTGTATTAATAAAACAGTCTTATAGGCTATATAGCCTTAAACATTTAAAATGAAATGGGATAATACAACGCGTTTCGCCGGCATCCTGAGGTAATATCATCTGTTTGAAAGACGCGGACATTTATAGTAAAGGGCAGTGTCCTGCCTTATTTCCAATGTCCATTATACAAAGAAAATACCATGATTATATACAAATATATTAGATTAAATCTACAAACATATAAATGTCATTGTTAAAACCTTTTTAGCATCATGAATTTTAGGTCATAATAAGCATTAAAGAGGTTGTCTCGCTACAAACATCAGCTTTCAACATGTAGGGAACACTAAATGAAGATGTTTTCCAAATATATTGTGTTGTTCATTATTTTTTTTTTTAAGGAGCTACAAGTGATTTTATCACCTTCTGTGCTCTCTCTGGTTCCCCAAGTGATAGACCTGTGTACTTCTCCCCACCTGCTGTTTGTTCTATCTGATAGCAGGGAGTGAAGTCATCACACAGGTTGCAGCACAGAACTCCAGACAGTGAGAGCTTGTTTGTTATCTGATCTTTCAGACAAAAGAAAGTAATTACTGCTGTTTACTTAAATCTCATGCTGTCAGGACCAGGGAAGCTTCTGAGTTAATCTAATTAGCAGAAGTCTGAATAAACGGCTGAATACACGGAGCTCATATGCTAATTACAGACAGCTTGACCAGGAAGTGACAGAGCAAAGCAGCATTATTTCATTCATGCATCCTATGAAACTTTGAGATGAGACAACCCCTTTAAGTCTAGAGTGCATATAACTTGATCGCTTGTAGATGCTGACTCATGAGCCAGCTAACTAATGAGTTCCCTACAACGCTTGCTCATCCTGGCGCACCCGAAGTCCCAGCAAGGCTGTAAGCTAGATCATTCATAAGTACTTTGCCGCATTTACTTTTCTCGGCGCAGCAAAAGCTCAGCAAGGCTATGGACTGGCATGCGCATATCTCTTGAAGAATAACATTGTATCTTTGATGTTAATAAACGGATACTAGAAGTACAGTTTAAGTAGTAAAAAATTGAAACATTATACAACTCTTCTAATCCTATATGCTTATTATGATTATAAAAAAATACAATTGTAATTTGTGTTATTATAGTAATTTATGTTTTCATAAAAATTGATAATTAGGTCATAAAAAGTTGTACTGACGGTATAAAATAGTATAATTAATATATTGTTTGTATATTTGTAATAATTTATTCAAATTAAATCCCAAAATATTATATTTAGATTACTAAAATGAGGCCACAGGCACCCCCGATAAGCGTGGTGGTCTCCTGGGCTAAAAGAACAGCACATTTCAATCCTATCCACAGTATTATATATCAACTTGTTACGAATGGCGCCGCAGCTCACAAGTCGGGCTGCGGGCGCATTCGTAGCTCTGTACGTGCCCCGGTGCCGTGGGCGAGTGGCGGCGCGGTCCACGTATTGGGCCGCGGGCGTACTCGTTCCCCGAGCTGCATATACTCACCCAGCTGCGCTCCTGTCCGTCAGCATTCTTCTGCCAGCCGGTGCGCGTGCCTCCGTCCCTTAGGGCAAGCGCGTGCCGATTCGCTCAGATTTAAAGGACCAGCGCCCTGGTAATTGGCGATTGCCGGCCGCTGACCCTATATCAAGTCTCCACCTCCAATGTGACCTTGCCGGATCTTTAGTGCCCTGTTGCCTATTGAAAAAGCGTTC
This sequence comes from Phyllomedusa bahiana, assembly GCA_025379985.1. NCBI lineage: Eukaryota > Metazoa > Chordata > Amphibia > Anura > Hylidae > Phyllomedusa > Phyllomedusa bahiana. The sequence goes on along the minus strand of JAODAL010010809.1, from coordinate 59,958 downwards.
TTTGAGTCTCATCTGTATCCTGTGTACCGAACCTCTTGCCTCCGTCCTTCAACCACGAACCATTGCCGCCTGTCCTGACCTTACCATCTGTCCCCGACTATGACCTAGCCTAACGATTTTGTACCACGCTGCACCCCGGCTGCCACCGCAAGCAAGTCATGTCAGGGGTAGCGATCTGGTAGACTCCCACCACAGCAAGTCCATCCCGCTTTGTGGCGGGCTCTGGTGAATACCGGGACCTACTTAGACTCCGCTCCCTGGTGTGGCTTATACCATCGCTTGCGGTGGTCCAGTGGATCCACTACCTGCTCATCCGTTACAGTAAGATCCAGCCATGGATCCCGCCAAGGTGCCATTGCCCAGTGTGGCGGATCTTACGACCATTGTTGCCCAGCAGTCCCAGCAACTGGCGCAACAGGCACAACAACTGAACCAGTTGACCGCCATGATGCAGCACCTCATTGCCACCCAACAGCAACCTCCACCACCTCCCGCGGTTGCTCCTGCTCTGGCGGTTCCGCTTGCCCCTGTGGGCTTCAAGCTCCGGCTGTCGTTCCATTCTAAGTTTGATGGAGACCCGAAGCTCTGCAGGGGATTCATCACCCAATTTTTGATGCACGTGGAGCTGATGGCCGACCAGTTCCTGACCGAACGGTAAAGGTGGCATTTGTGGTCAGTCTGCTCTCCGGGAAGGCCCTGGCATGGGCTATACCCCTCTGGGACAGGAGTGATCCTGTAACGGCTGACCTGAAGGCTTTCCTCAAGGAATTCCGCGGCGTGTTCAAGGAACCTGTTCATGCATCTTCTGCTGAGACCGCGCTCCTGTACCTGCACCAAGGGGACTCCTCAGTGGGGGATTATGCCGTCCAGTTCCGCACAGTGGCATCGGAACTGACCTGGAATGAGGCCGCCTTATGCGCCACTTTCAAGAAAGGCCTCTCCAGTCGAGTGAAGGATGCGTTGGCTGCAAGAGATCTCCCGACCTCACTGTCCGAGTTGATCCATTTGGCCACGCGTATCGACGTGCGCTTCGCTGAGAGGGAAGAGGAGCTCCGTCAGGAACATGACTCCGTCCGGCCTCGTCGGCTTCCACGCCTGGCTCCGGTGTTCCAGAGACCCCTGCTGCCACTCCCACAGGCCTCTGGCGAAGAACCATGCAGGTCGACAGAGCCCATCTCTCCGAGCAAGAGCTGTCCCGGTGTCAGGGAGAAAATTTGTGCCTGTACTGTGCCAGTCCCGAGCACTTCCGTAGGGACTGTCCGCTGTGCCCCAAATTGTCGGGAAACGCTCGCTCCTATGCTTCATGGGAGAGGCATCCCTAGGTGCAAGTTCCTCCTCTCCACGCCTGACTATGCCAGTACGGGTCGTGACGGACCCGGGTCTCTCGTTCCAGGCCTCCGCTTTCTTGGACTCTGGCTCTGCTGGGAACTTTATTCACACCTCCCTGGTAACACAGTATCGCCTCCCAGTAATCTGCCTGGGGAAGCCACTGGTGATCTCCTCGGTCAACGGGGAGCTCCTGAGTGATTCCATCCTGTATGCCACAAAACCAGTGTCTCTCCAGGTGGGGACCCTGCATAATGAGAGGATCGAGTTCTATGTGCTTCCCCTGTCTTCTTCGGCGATTCTCTTGGGGCTGACGTGGCTGCAATGCCATGCCCCTACGCTTGACTGGAAGACTGGAAAGGTCCTTTGTTGTGGACCGGACTGCATGAACCGTTGCCTGGTGGCACCTCGCCCGGTGCTTCCCACCTCTCCGCCGGTGCCTCACAAACTTTTGCCTGGCCTACCCGCAGCATATCAGGACTTTGCTGATGTGTTTTCTGAAAAACAAGCGGAGACTCTTCCTCCTCACCGGTCGTACGACTGCCCGATTGACCTGCCGCCTGGAACCAGTCCTGCCAGGGGTAGGGTCTATTCTTTGTCCATTCCAATAACTCAGGCTATGTCGGCCTAGATTCAAGAGAACCTCCAGAACGGATTCATTCGCACGTCCTCCTCTCCGGCTGGTGCAGGATTCTTCTTCGTGGAGAAGAAAGATGGCTCCCTGCGGCCATGTATTGATTATTGGGGAATAAAATCACGGTGAAAAAACTATATCCTTTGCCGTTGATCACGGAGCTATTTGACTGGCTTCGTGGTGCGAAGATCTTCTCTAAGCTGGACCTGCGAGGGCCTACAACCTTATTCGCATCCGAGAGGGCGATGAGTGGAAGACGGCCTTTAATACACGGAACGGGCACTTTGAATGCCTGGTAATGCCCTTTGGGCTGTGTAATGCCCCAGCAGTGTTCCAGGAGTTCGTGAACGATATATTTAGGGACCTCCTCTACACCTGTGTCGTGGTTTACCTAGACGATATCTTGGTGTTCTCTGCCAATTTGGAGATTCATCGGGTCCATGTTCACCTGGTGATGAGACGACTATGTGCTAACCACCTCTTTGCCAAGTTAGAGAAGTGCCTTTTCCACCAGACCAGCCTTCCGTTCCTTGGTTACATCATCTCGGACTCAGGCTATGTCGGCCTATATTCAAGAGAACCTCCAGAACGGATTCATTCACATGTCCTCCTCTTCGTCTGGTGCCGGATTCTTCTTCGTGGAGAAGAAAGATGGCTCCCTGCGGCCGTGTATTGATTATCAGGGACTCAATAAAATCCCGGTGAAAAACTGATATCCTTTGCCGTTGATCACTTGCGGCGGGCTTTGGTGAATACCGGGACCTACTTAGATTACGCTCCCTGGCGTGGCTTATACCATCGCTTGCGGTGGCCCAGTGGATCCACTACTGCTGACCGTTAGGCTGGGTTCACACGGCTTATTCACGCCGTAATTGCGGGATGGATTTCGCCCGCAATTACGGCGCGTGTAAGGGGGCGAGAGGCCGGCAGCTCGCCGGCCCCATAGAAATTCATTATCCACGGCGCGGATTCTGACGGGATAATGTGCATGTAACTTGTCTCCCTGCTCGCGGAATACGGCGAGCGGGGAGAGGAGCCGTAATCCATAGTTCTCTATGAGAACTGTGGATTACTGTAATTATTGGGACGGATTTGGTCCCGTATTTCACGCAGAACGGCGCGGAATACGGGACCAAATCCGTCCCAAAATCAGCCTTGTGAACATAGCCTTACACAACTGATATTAAAAGGCAGCAAGTGCTAGGATCAAACACTTGGGGAGACATGTATGCAAGGCGCTTCAAAGTGAATTGTTGAGTCTCGTTTGCAGTGTAAAATGCGCCTGAAAGTGGTTTTGGTGTGATTATAAGTGTCAAAGTTTGACGCGCCTCGCCTATGTGTTAGGTGCATTATGGAACTTAGGCGACATGTATAACATGTATAAAGGCTATAGATAGGTTTGGAAATCAAAGAAAAGTCTTTAGAATAGCATGTCAGTGAATAGAAACTATGGTACTGATCTTGCTTGGTGAACCACAGCTCCCAGCCAGACTTGTGGTGTGCTGGCTCTTGTTGTATGTAGAATAAAGGGTGAAAGCAGCAAAAATAAATTTCAAATTTAATGTAGTAAAAATTAAAAAATCTGAACAACATCATCAGTGGGTTGTTTAATGTAAAATTAGTTTTAGATTCTATTAAATTTAAATACATTTTCTAGGAGATATTTTTGGGATATTATATATTTTTATAAGATAGAATTTTTTATTACATTAAAATAATTTAATTTTATACAGTCTGATAATAATCAGAAATATATATATATATACACACACAGTACAGACCAAAAGTTTGGACACACTTCATTTCAAGAGTTTTCTGTATTTTCATGACTATAAAAATTGTCGATTCACACTGAAGGCATCAAAACTATGAATTAACACATGTGGAATTATATGCTTAACAAAAAAGTGTGAAACAACTGAAAATATGTCTTATATTCTAGGATCTTCAAAGTAGCCACCTTTTGCTTTGATTACTGCTTTGCACACTCTTGGCATTCTCTTGATGAGCTTCAAGAGGTAGTCACCTGAAATGGTCTTCAGTTCACAGGTGTGCCCTGTCAGGTGTAATAAGTGGGATTTCTTGCCTTATAAATGGGGTTGGGACCATCAGTTGTTCTGTTCAGAAGTCAGGTGGATACACAGCTGAGAGTCCTACTGAATGGACTGTTAGAATTTGTATTATGGCAAGAAAAAAGCAGCTAAGTAAAGAAAAACGAGTGGCCATCTTTACTGTAAGAAATGAAGGTCAGTCAGTCCGAAAAATTGGGGAAACTTTGAAAGTGTCCCCAAGTGCAGTGGCATAAACCATCAAGCGCTTCAAAGAAACTGGCTCACATGAGGAGCGCCCCAGGAGAGGAAGACCAAGAGTCACCTCTGCTGCGGAGGATAAGGTAATCCGAGTCACCAGCCTCAGAAATAAAGGTTAACAGCAGCTCAGTTAGAGACCAGGTCAATGCCACACAGAGGTCTAGCAGCGGGACACATCTCTACAACAACTGTTAAGAGGAGACTGTGTGCAGCAGGCCTTCATGGTAAAATAGATGCTAGGAAACCACTGCTAAGGACAGGCAACAAGCAGAAGAGACTTGTTTGGGCTAAAGAACACAAAGAATGGACATTAGACCAGTGGAAATCTGTGCTTTAGTCTGATGAGTCCAATTTGAGATCTTTGGTTCCACCGTGTCTTTGTGCGACACAGAAAAGGTGAACGAATGGACTCTACATGCCTGGTTCCCACCGTGAAGCATGAAGGAGGAGGTGTGATGGTGTGGGGGAGCTTTGCTGGTGACACTGTTGGGGATTTATTCAAAATTGAAGGAATACTGAACCAGCATGGTTACCACAGCATCTTGCAGCGGCTGCTATTCCTTCCGGTTTGCGTTTAGTTGGACCATCATTTTTTTTTTCAACGACAATGACCCAAGCACACCTCCAGACTGTGTAAGGGCTATTTGACCAAGAGGAGAGTGATGGGGTGCTACGCAAGATGACTGGCCTCCACAGTCACCAGACCTGAACCCAATCGAGATGGTTTGGGGTGAGCTGGACCGCAGAGTGAAGGCAAAAGGGCCAACAAGTGCTAACATCTCTGGGAACTCCTTCATGACTGTTGGAAGACCATTTCAGGTGACTACCTCTAGAAGCTCATCAAGAGAATTCCAAGAGTTTGCAAAACAGTAATCAAGCAAAAGGGTACGAAGAACCTAGAAATAAGAAATTTTCAGTTGTTTCACACTTTTTGTTAAGTATATAATTCACGTGTTAATTCATAGTTTTGATGCCTTCAGTGTGAATCTATATTTTTTATAGTCATGAAATACAGAAAACTCTTGAATGAAGGGTGTGTCCAAACTTTTGGTCTTGTACTGTATATATATATATATATATATATATATATATATATCTATATATATATATATATACATACATATATATATATATAGGTGTGTACCCATCACATAGATTTCTGAATTCTATGGGTTGGGGTGGTTCAATATTGAGAACCCCCATATAACAGAGCCATATACAGGCTGTTCCCCTCTATTTCCTGCCTGATAATAGAGGGGGGAAGCAGAGTGCATTTCTCACATTTGTTTCATCAGTGCAGGCTGTATGTATAACTGTTTACACCAATGCAGGTGTTCTGGATACAAGGAGCTTGAGCAGGGAGGTGACAGCTCTGTAGGCATGAGAACTGACCATAGCAGGAAGTCTGCAGAGCTGTGACATTCTCTCCCTTCCACTGCTCACACAGAATGAAGATGTCACCAGTCTTCAGTGAGGGAAGACACGTCGCTGGAGTTGAAGCTGTAAAACAGAGAAACAGCTCAATTCTGCAAAAGCGTGTGATGATAAAACCCATTTAAAGTGTCTCACAGCACTACCTAGCTCTCAATGAGAGATTTGATTACCTTCCGTTTTCCCTGACGCATGCTACGCCCTGCTATATGGCATGTGTACAAACACTATAAAAGTGTCATGTTATGAGCCAAGCTACAATGCGCCAGAAAAAGTGTCCTATGACAAATTTTGTCTTAGCCTCGCTAAATAGTGCTTAGTGCACTATTTTTGCCAAACATTCTGTTGAGTTACATTCAAAGACGTGTCCAAACTTACGAATGTGGCACAAAACATCCCCTAAAAATTCAAGTGCAATAAAATAAAAATTCCAATAAAATAAGACACTTGTATTTATATAACCCATGAAGTGTAAGCGATTTCTCCCGGGGAGATGGAGGTTTCTCCCGGGGAGATGGAGGTTTCTCCCGGGGAGATGGAGGTTTCCCCCCGGGGGAGAAATATTTTATTCATCAAAAGTAGTTCCACCAGTCTAGTTTTTCCCCAAGCCAAACAAAGAACTTAAAATTTCATGAACTCATTAAAATCCAATAGAAAATTTCATAAATTTTAATAAAATTTTAAAAAATTTAATAAAACCAAAAGACAACTTGATGATTGGGGCTTGGACTATTTCCACTTCATTAACTGGAAAATTGCTCCCAATGCAGACCAGCAATCATATAAAACAAATAAAATACTTCTGAACTTGTGTTGCCTGCATTAGAAGTAATTGTTCTCTCAAAACCGTTATTGTTGTTTAATATTAACTCCATGAAAATGAAGCATGCTGCAAAACAGTTACTTTTTTTTTACTAAAGCAAAAGGTGCTACCAGCCATGTGCACTTAGACCCAAAATCCATATTACCCACACATTCTTTTAGTAGCCTATGTCATAGTGACACTCCAGTGCCCCTAGGGTTATGTGTCCCACGGACAGGGATTATGGTAAATTTTTTGTAGCAAAAATTCAGAAATTTAAATCAAAAAAAATTCGGGACTGAAAATCCCCCTAAAACCGTTTAAAAAAAAATTGAGCTTTTTGAGTCGGAACTTGTTTGGGATTTTCTCAAATTGGGAATTTAAAATTAAAAAAAACTGGGTTTTTAAAACAAAAGAACATTTTTTTCTTTTAATCCCCATATTTTATTTTTAAAAAAAGGCGGGGATTTATTATTACTTTTTAAAAGGAGAGGGACGGCTGAAATCTAAAGTCTGCAGCAAAACTAAGGAAACAAAGTGTAAAATACTGGTCCGACACAGATTAGAATCAGACAAGTACAGGCAGCCCCCCATTACATACGGTTTTTGGGGGAAAAAAAAATTTTGGTTCGTTTTTAAGTTGAATTTGTATGAAAAGTGGGAAACCAATTTATTTAGTAATGTTTTGGTGTATTTTAAATTTTGTTTTTGGATTTGAAATTGGGGTATTTTGGCATGGGGTATATGTCCTCTTTGGCGGAAATATGTCCCCCATAGCGGGTTTTATGGGCCCGGTATAAAACCCCCCAGGGCGGTATGGGGCCCCCCCTTTGGGCAGGTATAGGCCCCCCATGGGCGGTATAGGAGGTATTTGTCCCCCTTGGCAGGTAATGTCCCCCTTTAAAAGGAAAATAGGCAGGATATGTCCCCCTTTAGAAAGTAAAAGTCTTTTCATAGGGCGGGTTTAAAAATAGGGCTTTTTAAAAAAACAAAACAAATATCACCTCACCCCCCCTTTGTTTCCGGGGTTTAACCCTCCGACTTGGTTTCTGGCAACGGCCGGTTGTTTGCCCATCGGGGCGCGCAGACATTTGTTGACATGGCGTGCCTGTGGGGGGGAAACTCCATAGGTCCGTTTGCTTGCGGCCTTCCGGGGGTTCTTTTGCGGAGGGGGGAAAGCACTCGCTCTCTGTTCCGCAATTAGGTCTTCCGCTGTTTGCGCCCGGGCGGAGTCGAAATACACCCGAAGGATCCCCCCGGGTTTGCCCGGGCCAGGGCGGGTGCCCGGCCCGGAGGTCAGCTGTAGGGGCTCCCGGGAAAGTCGCATACAGCTGCAAAGATCGCGGGACAGCGCCCGGGCCACCGCTAAAACCCGGCGCTGTCAGTGCCCAAAACTTGGTCTTTTTGGCCCCCTTTTCATAACAAGGGGACAGGGCGCAAGTGGGAAAGGGCACAAGTCGGGGACTGCCTGTATTTTTTCCCCTGCCCTGTGCACGTTTGCCTTTCATGTTCATGGAGTTTCTTTTTTGGTTTTGTTTTTCCAGGCAGACGGAAAGAAGGCAGAGAAGAGGGAGCCGGGAGCAGCAAGCCGCGGGCCCCAACAGGGAACCTGGTCCCTGTCACAGTGGCTAAAAAATTTTCTAATTCCCCCCTCTTGTTTCCCCCGGTGCCTGGGCACTAGGGGAAAGGGCTTTGCAATTGGATGGATGGGTGGGTTTGGGGTGTTGTTTCCCCGGAGGCCCTCTGGAGGGCTGTCTCTCTCTCGCGTGGTTTTGAGTGGTGCGGGGGGCCTTGATGTGCGGTTTCGGGAAAAACACAGGCAGGAGAAAGGAGTTTTAAAGGTTTCAAAAGGTTTTCAGGTCTCTTTTCTTCAAAACCCCGGAAAGGGTAGTTCAGCACTTTGGGAGTGGAACATCCCTTTAGTACCAATTGTTAAAAATGCAGCCACTCCTTTGACCGAGGGGAGGGTGGGTGATGTTCCTAAACCCAGTCCCCTCGCTGAGCTAACTCCATCCCGTCCCATCCCAAAGGGGACCAGGGAAGATCTTAAGGGTCAAAACCGAAACCCCCGCAGTTCTTACGCTGACCCCCCTGAAGGTGGTTTTCAGGCGAGAAACCCTTTCTCCTTGGGTTTTTGTAGACCCAAAAAAACATTGTTTTTTTGGGAAAAGAGACTTAGAGGGCCCCAAAAAACCGGGGATCTCCCGGAAAAAAACCCCGAATAAATTTTGTTTAAACCCATCTTTTTATAATAAATTTTAAATTTTTCCCCACCCCGTGTTGTTGCTTTGGGGTTTTTTTCCCCCCCAAAAGGGCCCGGGTAGCTGCAAATTAATACATTTCAAAAATAACTTCCCCGCTCCTGGACTTTACTTACGACATGTCAAAAGACTTGGCTTCCCCAAAAAAGGGTAAAAAAGGGTCAATTTAGAACATTTTCAAATTTAATTTATAGAAAAAAAAGGGCCAAATTGCTTTTCAAATTTTAAAAACCCTTTTTTCCCTTTTTAGTGTGTTGTACCCCCAACTTCTGACCAATACAGTGGCCCTTTTCCCTTCCCTTTTCCAGTAAGTGGTCTTTCCCCCATCAGGGAAAACGTTTCGGGGAAGCTCCCCTTTTTGGATCATGTTCTTGTCCTGACTTCCTTGGGCTCCCTCTAACGGCCTCAACAGGGGGTTTTTTTGTGGTTTTTTCTGCAAAAAAAATTAGAAATCATTATGATCTGCACATGGCATTGGAAAAAAAAAAAAAAAAAAAAAAAACTGAGTGCTCGTATGGTTGCTCTGCCTTTAAGGGTAGGGAAAAAACACTTTTTTACCCCTGTAGGCCAAAGGAAAAGCAGTGGAAAAAACCTTTTTAGACATCAAAATATTTTTTGGAGTTTGGGTTTTTACCTCGATTTGGGAAAAAAATACCCGGTTTTTTTTAACCATCAGAAAAAAAAAAAAAGCTGGAAAGGGGGAAACCCGCCTTGGGGCTCTTCCCCTTTCTTTCCCACTGTGGGAGTCCCAAAACACCTTTTTATTTTTCCCCCTTTTAAGACCCCCCCTGTTTTGGATGGGGGGCTTTTTGGGTTTTGTTATTCTTTTAAGCGCCCGTTTTTTTTGGCTTCAAGGCAAAATAGGGGTTTTTGGGGGGCCCCAGCGCCAAAATGAACCTTGAAAGGGTTAACGGGGGGGGGGAGGGGGAAAGGAGAAAACCTCCGCCCCCCGGCCCCATTTAAACCCCCTTTGTTTTGGCCCTGGTTCCCCCCCCGGCCCGCAGAAAAGGGGGCTTTCCCCGGGCTTTTGGGTCGGGGCTCCCCGGAAAAAGGGCTATATAATCGGGCCTTGGTGCCCTGGGTTTTACCCCCCCGCGATATTTGTAAAACAAGGGGGGGAAACCCTTTTGGGGGATTTTTAAAAAGGGGTTGTAAAAAAAAATTTTTTTAAGTAATTGTGTTTTCCCATTACCCTTAAACTGCACAAATCAAAAAAACCCCTTCTCTTTTAAGGGTATCCACACGCCCGGAAATTAACTTGTTGGGTTTTAATTCTAAAGGTTAAGGGGGAAATTTGTAAAGGGGTTTCTAAAGAAAAAAAAAAAATTTTTTTAAATTCTGCAAAAATTGTTTTTAAAGTAAATTTTTAAAACTTTTTCCCCAAAAAAGAGTAAAATTTCTCCCGCTTTTAAAACGGGGGCCTCATAATCTGGGGTTATTTAAAAAATTTTTAAAAAGTTATGTCTTTAAACCCCTTAAGGAACCAGCCGTTTTGGCCCTTCCTGACCAGCCCTTTTTTTGAAATCTGCTGGTCATTTTTTTTGGGGAAAATTTATTTTTTGCATTTTCCTATCCATGTGTTTCAGGGGATTTTTTTTCTTGGGGGACACATTGTGTTTTAAAGTTAGTAAAAAATTTTTTTTTCCTACAATCCTTGTTTGTTTGTGAAAAATACCCAAATTTTAATGAAAATTTGGAAAAAAATTTCCCCATTTTAAAAGTTGCAAAATTTTTTGCGTGCAAAAACGTTATTATTCCCCACAAAATTTAGTTTAAAAACTAGCATTTTCCCCCATATGCCCAACTATAGGTTGGCATAAATTTTTTAAATGTTTTTTTTTTTTTACTAAAAATTAGGGGGCCCTTTAAAAAAATTTTTAGTAGAAAATTTCCCCCCCACTTTTTTCAAAAATTTTGAAATTTTTACCTTTTTTTTTGGGGGAAAAACCCCAGTTCTGACGTGGGTTTGGGGGCCGATGTTAGAAAACCCCCCAAATAAGTGCCCGCCTTTCTGAGAAACTAGCCCCCTTTAAAAGTTTTTTTACAACATATTTAGGAAAGTTTGATTCCCCTTTAGATATTTCACAAAAAATTAAAGCAAAGTGGAGGTGAAATTTAAAAAATTTCACTTTTTTTGCAGATTTTCAATATTTTTTCCATTTTTCCCGGGAAATACGGAAAAATTGTGCCCAGGGTAAATGAAAACCTTAATTTTTTTTCCCCCCGGTCTGGGGGTTTTAGATTACCCCCTTTTGGGGCCCCTTATTTGCATTTTTTGGTTTCAACCATAACCCCCAAGAATAGGAGGAGCCATTACTATCCCTTGGGGTTTTTTCAATACGTTTTTTTTTTTAGGCGCCATTTCGGTTTTGGGGGAAAACCCCTAAGGTGCAAAACAAAAAATAAAAAACCCCTAAATAGACCGAATTTTGGGAAAACTACCCCCCTTTAAAAGGAATATATTCCGGGGGGTTGCTTTGGAAAATTAGACCCCAACGGTGTTTCCCCAAATTTTTTTTAGCATAAGGCTGTGAAATTAAAAAAATTTTTTTAAAAATAATCTGAATTTTTTGTTAAAAATTTTTCATATATACAAGGAACCCTGGAAAAAAAAAAAACCCCTAAAACTTTTTTAAAAGCAATTTTTTTCCAAGTTCGGAAAAATACCCTACATGTGGGTGTAAACGCTGTTTTGGGGCATGGGGGGGTTTTATAAAGGGAGGGAGCGCTATTTGGTTTTTGGGGAAAGCAGATTTTGGGGGGCCATGTCGTTTTGAAAAGCCCCAAAGTAGCAGAACAGGGGGAAACCTTCCAAAAAGGGTCGCCCCTTTTTGGATTCAAACACCCTCGGGATCTCATCTGGGGGTGTATTTCCCTTTTGGGCCACAGGTTTTCCCAATAGTTTTTTTTTTAGCATTGGGAAAGGAAAAGGGGGGGGGAAAAAGCAGTTCGGTCATTTTTTTTTTTGGGGTTTAAATTTTTAAACGGGCATTCGCCTTTGAAATTTTGTAAATGATGTGTTAACTTTATTAGGGGGGGTTCGGTCCAAATTTACCAATGATATAGATTTTTTTTTATATTTTTTTTCTGTTTTATTACTTTTACACAGTAGAAATACCCTTTTAAAAAAAAAATGTGTTTTTATGTTTTTTATTTGACAAACCATAAATTTTTTTTTTTTGGGTGAGCTGTGTATTGGTTGTTTTTTTGCGGGATGATTGGGTTTAAGTTCTTAAAAAGGGAAACCCTTATGGGGTGGGATAAGGGTGCTATTTTTCCTTTTTTTTAAAAGGGTTTTGTGAGAAGTTTTTTTAAAAAAATACAGCAATTTTGGTAGTGTTTTTTTTTTTTTTTTTTTTTATAGGGTTACTGTACGGTAAAATATTCATGGTTTTCTTTCCCCAGCAGGTCAAACGATTTCACCGATACCCCAAATTTGTATATTTTTTTTTTTTGTTTTTAAAAATTTTTGACCGGGTTTTTTCATGCCCAAGTCTGAGAGCCTTTAAATTTTTAAAATTTTTCTGTGCTTTGAATTTTGTAGGGAAATTGTTTTTTGCACATGGTTGAAGTTTTTATTAAATTTCCTTTTTGGGGGACAAGGTTTTTGATCGCTTTTAAATGCATTTTTTTGGGGGGGCCCGGGTGAAGAAAAATTTCTGCAATCCTAGTAGTGTTTTTTTTTTTTTTTAACAGGGTCACCGTTTCAGTATCCCTGATAAGGGTTTGGGTTTCTCTATGGGTCCGCCCCGATTTTGGCCCAAAAACCCCTTTTTTTAAATTTTTTTTTATGTTGAAGCACTTTAAAAAAAAAAAAAAAAAGGGGGTTTTTTTGTTTTGTTAAAAACCAATTAATTTTTGAAACGCTTTTCTTCTGGGAGCTATAAAATTTTTTTTTTTTTCCGTTTTTTAAGTGCGTATAAGGGAATTTTTTTTGCGGGGTGAAATGAACCCTTTTAATTTGGTTACAACTTTGTGTTTTCTAGGAGTTTTTTATCGCTTTCTATTCCAAAATTTTTTTGCTGGGGGAAAGAAAAAATAATCTTAAATTTTTGTGGGTTTTTTTTTTTTTTACGGCTTTTAAACCCTAGGGGGGTTAAAAAAAACTTGGCAGAAATTTTTAGGGCAGGTCGTTTTCGGAAGGGGGCCGTTTAAAATATGGGGACTTTATTTATTTTTGATCCTTTTTTTTTGGGGGGATTGGGTTTTTTAAAGGGGGGGGAAAAGGGCGGGGGTAGTTTTTTTATTTTATTTTTCTGTTTTGTTTTTTTTTTTTTTCCCTTTTTTTTTACTTTTTTCAGTTTTTTTTTTTACATTTCCCCGTGGGGTTTTGAATGAGGGTCTTTAGATCTCTCTTTCATGGGAATAGTAATAGTTGTTATTTAAAACTGGTTCCCTATGACAATTCAGTCACGATCCCGGGAATCCCCCACAGGGCAGGGGCCGGGCTTTGTGATGTCACAGACAACCGGAAGGCTTTCTCTGCCTTCGGCTGTCTGTAGGGGCAGGGTCCCGGATCGCCCGAGCAATCTCCTTGCGCCCTTCTTATTATTGCGACCGATTTTGCGATAATTAAAGGGGGTTAACCCCCCCCCCCCGGAGCGATCCGGGGCCACGGGGGGCGGCCGCTGCCCCGGGTGGCCAAACTTGCTTTAGAGTTCGCCACCTCGGCGTATCCAAAATCCCAGGTGCTGAACCCCAAAGACTGGAGTATGGATACCCCAATCGTTAAGGGGTTAAACATAAGGAAAAAAAAAAGAAGTGCTGTCAGTAAGTACTTTTCAGGCGTTCGGCTCAATGGGTTAACAACAACACATTTCAGTTCCTCGGCCCATTAAAAAAAGATGTTGTGATCAGCATGGGACGGTATTCTGGTGTCTAGCTAATTAGGGCCCTTTTCCATCCTGTTTGACCCCCTTTTCTGCCTGGGTAAAGTGGTCCCCTTTTGGCAGGCTTCCTGTTGTCCGGGCCCCGGTTGGATGATCTTAAGCCGTGTTCAACTTCTGAGGTTTTGGCTAAAATAGATGGTTTGTAATTGCTTCGTTGTTTCACTAACACCATTTAAAAAACCACCCCACTTAAAAATAAAACAAAGTGATGAGTGAACCCAACTTATACCCTCGTGGGCAAAAAAAAATGTTGATTACACAACTTTTATATCAAAGGCTCACGTGAAAAATTAATTATTGCAAACGAAAAAAAAAAATGTTCTCTTAAACCCAAAGGGGGTTTTGTAACCAACTGTGGAGCCGGATGACCTGGGTCAAATCAAGAAGTTTCTTACTTGCATTTTCTGAATGTGAGGGGCTAAAACAGCTGTTGTGAGGCAGCTTATGTCCAGCCAAGCTCTTCTACATTTTGTGCTAAAATTTGAAGGCTTCAGCCCCCTCATGGCTTAGGTCAGTCCCGTCACAGCTCCAGCCGAGGGGGTGGCGCACTGGACAGTTTTTCCACTTACTCTACAAGAGAAAAAAACCCCCCATAGAATTGACCCCAGACCAAAACCGCAAAAAGGGTGGAAGCCCAAAACACCTTCCCCTATGTTTCCCCACGATTTTCCGGAAAAAAAAGGATTATGGGGGGACGGAAATATTCGACCCCCTTTTTCATTTTCATCTTTCCTTTTGCAGCCATTTGGTAAGATACAAAAAAATTTTTTTTTTTGCTCAATAATGTACACTCTGCACCCCATCTTTGAAAGAAAAAAAAAAAACCCCGAAATGTAGAATTTTTGAATTTGTTTTTAAAAAAAGGAAAAAAACTGAAATACATGGTTTTTTAAGCATTCGGGCCCCTTTGTGTGACACCTATTAAAAATTAAACATGCTGTCCTTTTCCTTCTGACCTCTTGGAGGGTTCTACTCCTTCTTTGGAAAAGTCCCAAATTTTGGGGTTTAAAATTTTAAAGTTTGGGGCCCTTTGTTAGGAAAGGTAAACACCTGTTATTTTAAAAACCTCCAGTAAAAGTGCATGTAAGGACCAGGGAAAAATAATGGGGTTTGGAAAAGGTATTCCCCAAAATGCTAGAGACAGAATTTGTGGCATGGCCAGGATCTGGCCAAAGGGTTTTAAAAAAGAATTTCTGTAGCACCCCAAGTTTCCCTTTAAGAGACGTGGCCCCCCCATTTTCCAAAATGGAAAAATTTTTGGGATAAACCACAACTCTTCCTTGACCTGGCCCCGCCCACCCAAACAAAGAAAATAAGGGGGAAAGAAGAGATTTGGTGGAGAGAGGTAAAAAAGAACCCCAGATCACTGTGGTGAGCTCCAAGTGCATAGGGAGGGGGGAGAAAAAAGTTCCACCAAAGTCAACTATCACTGCAGCCCTCCTCCATTTCGGGGGCCCCTTATGGCGGGATTGCGGCCCGACTGAAACCCTCTCAGTGAAAGGGGGAAACATTAAAAAGGCCGCATCAGTTTGCAAAAAAACACATAAAGGGAACCCCCGATTATGGGGAAAATTAAGATTCTCTGGTTGTGAAAGATTGAATTTTTTTTTGGTGTTTTTTTGTAAGGGTGGGGGAAAAAAACCAGGCACTGCTCACCCCTGCCCAAATACAATCCCCACATTGAGACTTTGGTGGGGGAAAGCATCATGATATGGGGGTGTTTTTCAACTGAAAAGGACAGAAAAATGGTTTGCAATTAAAGGGGAAAAGTTTGGAATGGGGCCCAAATTTACGAGATATCCTGGTAAAAAACCCCCCTTCGATGCTTTTGGACCTCGGGAGGGCCCAAAAATTTTCTTTTTCCCAAACCCAAGAAAAATGATAAGCACATAGCAAAAAAAACAAAACGGGGGGTTTCCGGAAAAACTCGGGGGCCCATTCTTAAATGGCCCAGCGGCCCCTGCCCTCCCCCAAAACCCAATTTGAGCTTTCGGGGAAGACTTAAAAAAGGGGCCGGCCCACCAATTTTGGGACCACCCAAACCCGGGAGGGAACTGGAGCTTTTTGGGAAAGGGAAAGAATGGCAGAGGACCCCCAAAAACCCAGGTGTGAAAAAACTTGTTGCATTTTCCCAAAAAAGGACTCATGGCTGTACTATTTAAAGGGGGTATTTCTACTTATACTGGGGAAAAGGGGTCTGAATATTTAAAGGACCATGTAATTTTTCAGTTTTTCCTTTTTTAAATTTAAATTAGCAAAAAATTATCTACATTTCTGTTTTTTTTTTTTCGAGTTTGGGGGAGGGTGCAGAGTTACATTAATGGGGAAAAAAAAGGGAATTTTTTTGGAAAATTCTTCCCAAAAAAAAATGGCTGCAAAAAAGAGAGTAAAAAATTTTAAAAGGGGGTTCAAAAAAATTTTTCCCCAATCCCCATGGTTTTATTTTTTATAAAAAAAAAAGTTTTTAAAACTTACTACAAGAAGGGTAAACATTTTTGGGGGTGTCTCCCGGCTGGTTCCCGGGGGAGAGCAATGATGAGTAACAGGTTGGGATTAAAAAATTTTCACTCGGGGGAGCAAAAACCCCCAAGGCCTGTATTTTATAGAAAAAATTGGGTTACATATATGGAAAAGGGGGTTTTCGTTTTGGGCCCGTTTTAGGGTGCAGTCCAATTATGTAAAATTACCGCATGCTTCTTTCACTTACCCCAAAACCCTTTGGAAAGGGGGGGTAAAACCCAATTTGTGGTTTTTTTCCCCCAAGACTCCAAAAACAGTAATTGTTTACTTTCTTTTAAACATCTTTTTGAACAATTTAGACAACTGGGAAAAAGCTTGTGGGGAATAAAAGCAGTTTTAATTTTGGGGGGCAGTTAAAACGGGACCCCAAAAAGTTGCGTTTTTGGAAAAACACTCCTAATTTTGTCCAAGATTTAAAATTAAAAATTCAAAACCCAAAAAAAACATAAATCCTTTTTATGGGCCCCCAAAAAAAAAACTTATTTCTTTGAGGGGCCCAAATGGGATCAAGGTTTTTCTTTTTTCAATTCCCCAAAATTTTTAAAAAAAATTTGTATTGAGTTCTTTTCCCAAAACCAAAGAAAGTTTTAAAAAGGGAAATTTTCCCAGTATCTTTCTTGGTACCTGCAAATTAATTCAAAGGCTACGGGAAGTTGAGTTTCAGTATGAAATTTTTCTTAACCCAAAAGAAAAGAAAAAAACGAAATGGGTTATTTAAGGGCCTTTGGAAAAGCAAGTTTACTTTAAATAAAATTTTATATTTATATATAATATTAAAATAAATTTATATACCTCACCGGCCACTTTTTATTGGTTTCACTTGTCCATCTGCTCCGTTTAAAACTTAATTTTTTAATCAGCCAAACACATGGCAGCAACTCAATGCCTTTTTGGCCTGTAGACAAGGTCAAGAAATTCCCGCAGTTCAAAAAACCGGCATCAGTAAGGGGGGAAGAAAAGGGGGAATTTTAGTGCCTTTTTAAGTTGGCATGGTTGTTGGTGCCAGAAAGGGGTGGTCTGGGGGTATTTCCGGAAAAATGTGATCTCCCGGGTTTTTTTACGCAAAACCGTTTTCTTGGGTTTAAAGAGAAAAGGTCCGGAAAAAAAAAAAAAACAAAAACAGGGTTTTAGCGGCCCGGTTCCCGTGGGGGAAATGCCTTGTTGATGCCAGAGGGTTTAAAGGGAATGGGCAGACTGGTTCGAGCTGATTTGAAAAGGGAACAGTGACTCAAATAGCCCGTTTTCAACCAAAGGGAGGCAGAAAAAAGGGATTCTCTGAAAGCACCGTACGGCGGGAATTTGAGGGAGATGGGGGTACAGGACGAAGGGCCCCAAACCGGGGGCCCCTCCCTTTTAGCTAAGGAAAAGGAAATGAGGCTCCAATTTTTCCCAAAACTCATCGAAAAAATTTGGGCAGTAGAAATTGGAAAAAACGGTTTGCCCGGTCTGGAAAGGTCTCAATTTTCTGCTGCGAAATTCGGATGGTAGGGTCAATTTTGGGGGGTTTAACAAAAATGAAAGCATGGATCCATCCTGCTTGTTCCAAAAGGTTCGGGGTGGTGGTGGTTGGTTTTGGGCTTTGGGGTGGGGAATATTTTTTTTGGCACTCTTTGGGCCCCCTTTGGGTTTCCAAATTGGCATGTATGCAACACCTTGGAATCTATGCCAAGAAGAAATTTAGGCAGTTTTAGGGCAAAAGGGGGTCCAACCCGTTACTAGCATGGTTGTACCTAAATTTTTAAAATGGCCCGGGGAGTGTTACCAAAATACACACTACATTCCCCCGCTTCCCCAAAAACCACACAGGACACTTTCAATTTCTGCCCCGAACGATAATTTCAGCAAAGGGCCAGAAGCAAAGTTTGTTTAACATTTTGCCCATTTTCCCTGTAAAAATTTACTGGGAAATAGCAGCAGGTGTTCAGATCTATACACTTTAAACAATAGTGAGGGGCCCGGGATTTTAAGGGGGGAAAGAAAACATGGAGAGAAAAATTTTGGGGGCAAAGAGAAAAGATTTGGGCAAAACAAAGTCTACAAAATTTCAATTTTCTGGTAGAAAATGCAGCATCGTATAGCCCCCAGCTGAGCCCCGGCCCCCGTGGGCTTCTATGGAGCCTTAAACTATCAAAAACATTAAAAGAAACTGGAGACTTTACTGCAGACCTCCCAGGGGTCTTCATCTGTGACCACTGAAGCTCTCCCTGCTTTGGTGCCGCCGGCTTTTCTATGACGCTGGATGAGCCACACCTAAGGGGGGGCCCCTGATTTTAAGCCCCCCCAAAACCAGGGTCCGGGACTGATTTTGGGTTTTGGGCCAAAGGTGGGTGTGGCTGTTTCAGCAAGCTTTTTGCGAGGTTTTATGTGCAAAACAGGGGTGCTCCCGGGTGCCACTTTTGCCGGCGACGGGTTTTAAGTGGCAACTGGGACCCACTCTGGCTGGGGGTAGGCCCGCGACTGGTACCACGGAGGTGGAGTGCCTCCTTTTTTGAGGGGGGGAATAGTAGGAATCCCACCCGGTGCTGTCGTTTTTGAAAGTGGGGGGTGTGGTTTTTCTTCTATGCTGTGCTTTCTCCCCTACAAAGTCAGCACGCTGTGCCGTCAGAGAGCATGAAAATTATGTTTTCCCCTTTTTTTCTTTCTCCTTTGGTTGTTTTCCCCCCCTCCTTCCCGGTTTCTTCTTCCTGGCTTCCCCTCCCCCACATTAATTTTGTGTAAAAAACTCCCGGCACTGGTAGTGTTAGGTTTCACCATAGGCAAAAAACTCAGAAAAAACAAAAAAAAAAAACTGCCCTTTTTGGGGGCTTTCCCACCAATGCAGTTTTGGGGGCGTTTTAAAATTTCCAACCCAAATTTAAAATGCCTTTTTAAAAACCCGCAAGTTTTTTCACTTATCTAAACTGTTTTGGGAAAGGGGATTTAAACAAACAAAAGGTTTGTTTAAACCACAAGGCTTCACACACAGTAATTGGGTTATTTTTTGAAAATAATTTTGAACCCCAATTTTTGACAATGAAAGAAGCTTGCTGGTAATAAAGGGAGTTTAATTGGAGGCAGTTTTAAAAAAATGTGCCAAAAAAGCGCTGGGTGAAAACCCCCCCCTTTTAAATCAGGGTTTTTTTCCCAAAGGGGCCGGGTTTTGACAAGTTTTTTTTTCCCGGTTTTTTGGATGTTTTTTGGGAAAATTTTTTTGTATTGGGAAAAATTCATATACCCCGGGGCAGTTAGGGCACCCGGGGGAGTTTTTTTGCGAAAATGACCAAAAACCTCACCCCAAAAAAAAGTTTTGGCAGTTTACATAGACTTTTAATAGTAAATTTTTTTCCTTTTCTTTGTCGTTTTTTTGGAACAATTAGGGTCAGTGACAACTGAGGGTTTTTTGGGAAAAGATGGGGGGGGTTCCTTCTGACAGAAAAAGGGGAATGGATGCGTTAAGGCTATGTTCACACGGCCCCAAAAATTGCGGGGACGTATTTTTGCCCGCCAAAAATTTCGCCCTGGTGCGCGGGGGGCGTGGGAGGGGCGGGGGGGGGGGGGGGGGGGGGGAGGGGGGAAGCCCCCCGGCCCCCTAGACATTCATTATTTCGGGCAAAAATACGCCCGTTGGGAAAAATTGGGCAGTTCACTTCTCCCCCGCTCGGGTATTTTTCCGGGGCCGGGGAGGAGGGCGTTTAATTCCCTTGTTCTCTATGAGAAATGTGGATTACCGTAATGACTGGGACGTTCTCCGGCCCCCCTATTTTGCGCAAATTTCGGGGTGAAAAATTGGGGCAAAGATTGGCCCAAAAAAGCCGTTTGAAATTTGCCCAAGTGTTTATTGATACTGTAGGGGACAGTGCGAAAAAGTTTCATTGCATTTGTGCCCGTTTTTTACACTTTATTTAAAAATAGTTTAATTTTTAAAAAAGGTGGGGACGCAGGCCTGCGCTTTTTTTAAAACGTAAAAAAAAAAATTGTAAATTAAAAATACTTTTTTAAAAATGGAAAGTCAATGGGAAAAAAGGATCCTCTCCTCGCCCATGTTGCAAATGTGTAAGTTTGTATCCGTCATAAAATAGATAAACAAAAAAATACCCAAAAAACATTGCAAGGAGAAACTCGTGACAGCCCCAAAAAGGAAAAAACTAAAAAAAAAAATAGAAAAAAAAACCCAAAAAAAAAGTTTTCAAATTTTAAGCTCCAAACAGGGGCATGTTTTGGTATATGTTCAACGTATATGTTATAATATATACGTTTTGATGGATGGTCAAACGCAGTGTGCACCTTGCGCAAGTCTATGGGGCCAGTTTTCAGTAGTTTTTTCAGCGGCTTTAGAAAATGAAAAATGATGCTGAAAAAATGAATGAGAAACAGTGCAGTGGAGACATAGCCTTAGGCTAGGCCCACACAGCATCGGACAAAAACCGTCTGAAACTCGACCGTTTTTTTTTTCCGATGTCCGCGGTTTTTGTTTACTGTTTTTGCAAAAAACGTGGTCAGTTCTCGTTTTTTTTGCCGTTGGCCAGTACAATTGATTGTACGGGAAACCGACAACAACACTTAAAATGCCTGCGGATTATGCAACATGTTGCTAAATCCACCGGCGCCTGAAAACGAGCTTAAAAAACTATTTGAGTAGACTACAGGTCTTTTTTTCTATTGGGCATGCAAAACGGTTAGATTTTCAGCAGTTTCAAAATACTAAGGATGCGTTTACACGGTACATACCAAATACCGGGAATGCCGACCGGTATTTAGTCTTTTTCGCCGCGGGGGGGCGGGTTTTGTCTGCGGATTCAAGCCGTTCCCCTTCGCACCCACATGTTTATGTTCCACCCGAAAACAGGGCAGAAGAATAAATATGCTCTAAGTTTATTTGAAGTGGATCTGTCCACACGGCATGGTCTCTTGGTTGAATTTTCAGACGTTTTTCGGATTTAGAGACTGTCTGAAAATCGACATGAAACTAACCCCTATAGACAGTTATAGAAAATTCGTTCAGCGGTCCACACTGAACGAATTTTCTGCTCAGTTCCCAGACAGAAAACTAACATTGAAGTCAATGTGAACTGAGTAGAGAGTGAGTGAACGGTTTTGTACGTGTTTTTTTGAGCAATTTTTGCACTCGGAACGCTTTTCTAAATGAAAAAATTGCCAAAAACCTGGACAAAATTAGTGACAAAAACCGTTCAAAAAACGAAAACTGCCAAAAAACCCACCATTTTTTGTGTAAAAAAACATCCAAAAATTGGTTGGGATGGACGATTCTGCTGAGCTCAAAACCGAGCAGATTTTGTCCTTTATCATGTGAACGCACCGCTTGCAAATCAGCTTAGAAAAACACCTGATTAGGGGATTTTCACTCAGCGTTTTTGGGCCGTTTTTTAGTGTGTTTTACGCACTGGAAATCAGCCCAAAATCTCAGACTCAGACAAGTTTCAAATCATTCCTCATTGAATATATATTTATAATGTAAAATATGCCTTGTCGCACACACGAAGTGTATTTAACAAGCGTGATTGCGAGCCGTTCTTTTGGATGCAATTACAGCTGTAAAAATAAGTGACCAGTCAATTCTTGGGTCGTTTTTCGCTTGTAAAATCCCCATAGGAAACAATGGGGATAGGCTGTTTTTAAAAACTCTACAAAATACACCTCTAATTAGGCATTTTTTAAAGCTGGTTTGGAAACTGATTTTGAAGTGTAAATTTACACTTCAAAAAACTCTGTGTGAACTTACCCTAAGGCTAAGGACAAAAACGTGTGCCATATAGACTGCAGCACGAGTTCTTCATTGCTGTCTATGCAGCACAGTGTACCGGTAGATTTTCAGTGGATTCAAAATACTGAAACCGCTGAAAATCCCACAGTATTTCTGTGCTATGTAGACATAGCCTAAATTTACACTCCAAAATTACGTTGTGTGACCCCACTGTTACATAGACTAAATGGAAATAGGAGGTCAGATTCTGTTTGGGATTCTTTCTTTGGAATTTATCATTTGACTATTTTGGAAAATCAGGAATAAACAGAAGAGAGGAAACATAGAGGACATGTATGAAAACTGGCTAGGTCTAAGGCTATGTTCACACGGCTTAATTGCGGGACGCATTTCGGCCCGCAATTACGCTGTGTGGACGGGGGCGGGGCGGGGCAGGGGGGGGCCGTAATCCATAGTTCTCTATGAGAACTGTGGATTACCGTAATGACTGGGACGTATTTCAGCCCGTAATACGCGCAGTATGGCATGAATTACGGGCTGAATTATGTCCCAGAATAAGCCGTGTGAACATGGTTTAAGACTAACCAATCAAAGCCCATAGCAACCAATCAGAGCCCATAGCAACCAATCAGAGCTTAGCTTTCATTTCATATAGTGCTCTGGAAAAATAAAAGCTGAGCTCTGATTGGTTGCTATGGGCAACAAAGAAAGTCTTAGACCAAGACAGTTTTCATACTTGAGACCCATACTGTCTAGCAGTAAGACTGGCTTTGTTGCCCATAGCAAC
Organism: Phyllomedusa bahiana; assembly: GCA_025379985.1. Classification (NCBI taxonomy): domain Eukaryota; kingdom Metazoa; phylum Chordata; class Amphibia; order Anura; family Hylidae; genus Phyllomedusa; species Phyllomedusa bahiana. The sequence goes on along the minus strand of JAODAL010010809.1, from coordinate 37,298 downwards.
CAATCAGAGCTCAGAGCAACCAATCAGAGCTCAGAGCAACCAGAGTCCATAGCAACCAATCAGAAAGCAGCTTTCAATTTCCCAGAGCTCTATATGAAATGAAAGCTGAGCTCTGATTGGTTGCTATGAGCTCTGATTGGTTACTATTGGCAACAATCACAGTCTAACTGCTAGACAGTTTTCATTCATGCCGTCCATAGTGTAGGTCCTCACCTAATAGCCAAACTTTAATGTAGTGCAAGGGATAAGCTGAGTGCGATATGTAAGAGCTCCCTCCATCATAGCTGGGCTATGGGCAACATACACAGTAAATGAGGGTCTGGCTGATAACAAGATTGGGCCATCTCCAGCTTGCAAGAGCCATAACCTGTATGGTTTTCTGTCGACATAGTCATAAGAGGGTTAGTTTTTAGCAGGACGAGTTGTACTTTTTTAACCCGTTCCTGAAAGCCGGTCATAAATTTTTGGCTCTTAATTTTTTTTCCTCCCCAATTACCAAGAACCATAACAGTTTTATTTTTCCATCTAAATAGCCATATGAGGGCTTGTTTTTTGCAGGGCAAGATGTACTTTCTAATGGACCATTGATTGTACCATAGAATGTACTTATAGACCACCCAAAAAATGAAAGTGTGAAATTTGAAAAAAAGTACTTGCGCCATGTTTGTGCTGGAGGGGGGGGGGGGGTTTTTCTTTGTGGTCTTAGTAGAGTAGAGGGCCATTTTGAGTTTTTCTGTGGCTACCCATAGATATCTTTTTTGTCATATACAGCAGCAGCCAGGCACTGTATGAAAAAACATTGGTTATTGCTTGTAGCTCTGATGGGCGTTTTTTTGTCTATTCTCAGTACATACTATAACTGGACTGATTTACAACAGACCTTAAGGGGGTTTTCTCACCTCAATGATTAGCTTTTAACATGCAGGGAAAGGTAAATAAAGACTATTACATTACTGTTTTGATTTTGCTTTGGTGAGAAGATGAAGATTTTTATCTCTCCTTTGAGTACACAAGTTTCTCTATGTTACCGACAACCTCTCGCCACCTCTGTCTCCTCTGTCTCTTATCAGTCAGTCAGTTTGACGATGTTGAGTCACTCCCTGCAGTCTTTTCTCTAGCAACAGTTTGTTTACCTCACTAAATGACAAGCTTTCACCTTTTAGAGCTCTGCAGTCTTGTGTACTACATTTTATAAATCTCCTGCACTCATGTCACTGTAACAGGAATAGCGAGAAACAACAGAGCTGTTATGCCAAATCACTGCTATAGAACCACTCACAGTCTGAACAGGAAGTATGAATCTAAAGCTGATGTGGCTCTGTGAAATTGAATGGTGAGAAAACCCCTTTAAAGAAAAAAAAAAGCGCATACAAATATAATTGGTATTTATTGCATATTAATTTATTTTACTTTTATACATTGTGCTGCTTTTTTCTGATACAATAATCTAATTCTCTCACACACATTCAGCATTCCACTGAAAATCCTGTATTGCTGCGTATTTGTCCTATAAGCAGGCTTACCTTAAAATCAGCTTTTATGATTTTCCTTTTTTTCTTTCATCCTATTCTATAGTATATGAACAGTTGTATCCTTTTCATGTGTGTATCCTCTATAGTCTTTGTTCCTCAGTGTTTGCTTATGCCACAGCTGTGTGGTAGCCTGTGTTCATTGTTCTGCTTTGTGTAGTTACACATATCATTTGCATCCTTAATCACAGTACAGTTAAATGGCATCTTCATTATAGAATACAATAAGATTATTTAGAAAGACGTCCCCTCATGCACCATTTTTATTTACACATATTATAGCAGTGAAGAAATGAAAGGTTATATATAAAGAGCAAAAAAGTAAGAGGGTCATACTTTTTACTAAGTGTAGGAACACATGGGGCCACATGTATGAAAACTGTCTAGGTCTAAATTTCACTTTTTTTTCCCATAGCAACCAATCAGAGCGCCCCTTTCATTTCATATAGTGCTCAGGAAAGATGACAGGGGCGCTCTGATTGGTTGCTATGGGCAACAAAGTGAATTTTAGACCTAGACAGTTTTCATACATGTGACCCATGGTGTGGTTTCAGCACAGTCACAGCGCGGCTGTGGCGCAGCCAAGAACCACTGCGGTACCCTGTACCAGGGACTTTACGCATGCATTTGCAAGTGAACAGAGACAAAATCGTGCAGCTTTAAAAGATTAAGGGCCACATGTATGAAAACTGTCTTTGTCTGAGACTTTTCTTGTTGCCCATAGCAACCAATCAGAGTTCCCCTTTTTTTTTTATATAGTGCTCTGAAAAAATAAAAGGGGAGCTCGATTGGTTCTATGGGCAACAAAAAAGTCTTGACCAAGAATTTCTCAGTCCCCCTAAGGGTGCATTCATACGGCGCATTATTGGTGCGTTTTTGTTGTTGTTGCAGAAATGCAAGAATGAATTGCTGTGCATTTCTGGAAAAAAGGCACCAAAAAATGCACTGAATACGTACCAAAAAACACACTGTGTGAAAGCACCCTAAGGGCGCGTCCCCACGGCACGACTGGTATTTCTCCCTTTTTTTTTCCGTCACACGGCCCCAAAGGGGGACGGCTTTTCTCCGCGACGAGTGGAGAAAAGCCCTCCTCCTTCACATTGACATGCACATATTCCGTCCGAAAACCGGACGGAAGAATGTGCATGTTCAACCTTTTTCGGGCGGCCCGCGGGCGGGATAACCCCCGGGCGGAAAACCCGTGCAGTGGAGACTGCCGCACAGGTTTTCCATAGAACCCCGTTGTGCTCGTTTGCGGCCGGTGCCGTGCCGTGGGGACATGCCCTTATTTTTACTTGGTTTTGTTTTACTTTTATTATTTTCCCATCTACCCCAATAAGGTGAAATAGACATTTTGGGGGCATTTTTACAACACATTTTTTTTATTTTAAATGGAGCCTTCCGCAATCACTGCAAAGCTAATATGGGTCTCCTGAGACTCAATAGATCCTAAAATTACCCAGCACCAGCCATCATATAATCACTAGGGGCAGAAGTAGGAAGTCTGAAGGCTGTATAATTGAGCTGTGTGTATACAGCAATTGAGAAGGCAGGGATGGTAATGAACTGTCTATGCCTCCTCTCATGAGAGCCTGGATGTTGGCGACAGCTCCCACTCCTACAGCTACTTGATTTCTGTACAACTGTTGACTTTTAAGGATTTTCAGGAACATCTTTGCAAAGTTGCTTGCAGAGCAGCCGGCCCTCTAAAGTTGGTCAGTGGTCCAAGTTCAAGCGGTTAGATCATTTTTTGCACCACAGTAGGTGATAGCATTTTTAAACAATGGCTGGTACTCCCACTTAACCCCAGGATAAAGGAGTCCCAGTGTCACAAATCTCTCAGGTTGCCGTGATGCTCTGTTGCAAGACCCCGTTCTACTGCTAAAGCTACGCAATGATTAACTTTTCCAGGTCTACTTTCGGCTGCTGGGCAACATTTTGTTTTTACTTGGGGTGCTACTGATTAAGTTATCTAGATCAGTTATTTAAGTACAACCAGGTCACCCATAGGTGTTTGAGTATTGGTTCCCGTTCATTTCTTTTGACTTGCTGCAGCGGGAGTCTACCAGGTCGCTACCCCTGACGTGACTTGCTTGCGGTGGCAGCCGAGGTGAAGAGTGGTACAAAATCGTAAGGCAAACTCGGAGTTGGGGACAGGCGGTAAGTTCAGGACAGGCAGCTATGGTTCGTGGTCAAGGAACAGAGGCAAAAAGGTACGGTACACGATATATCAGAAAAGACACTAGAAACCTTCCTCTGTAGGCGATCAGGTACTAAAGATCCGGCAAGGTGATCAGGAAAATGCAGACTTAAATAGGGGCAGCGTCCGGTGATTGGGAATTAACGGGGCGCTGGCCCTTTAAATGTAATACTCCTACGCGCTTCCCCCCATTCCTTTCTGCTGCTCACCCCACGGCTCACCACACATCAACTGGATGAAGATGGCAGGTTCAAAATTTTTTAAGTATAGCTAAGGATCTATATTGAAATATCTGTTTTATGCATGGGATCGGGGACGCGCGCCGGGAGACAGAGGCATCGGCAGGTGCGTGGCCAAGTAAGTGTTTGTTCCTAATCTTGACATTGGCTTTGTTCCTGACCTTGTTCGTGCCTCATTTCCTGTGTTGTCTGCTTGGTACATGCAGTCCAACTTCCGTTTCTAACCATGGTCTTGTTCTTAAACTTGTTACTGCTTCATCCTCTTAATTGTCTGCTTAATACCAATAGTCTAACTACTGGCGGTGATCTTGACTTTGTTCGTGACTTTACGCCTGTCTCATCCCCTGGTTTGTATACCTGGTACTTGTAGTCCTACTATTAGACAACCCTTCTCTATGTTCCAGTTTTTTTTCAGTGTTCCACCAGCATCTGGCTGCCATTCGCTGATTGTTCTGGGTATTACAACAATGTAGCAAAACCCAGACCTCCTTGTGGGGGTAAAAGGGGTTGTCTCATCATGCTTTTTAACAGAGCCACAGCCAGCTTCAGACTCACACTACCTGGTTAGGCTGTGGGTGGTTCTACAGCAGTAATTGGCATATCAGCTCTAATGTTCCTAGCTGATCATGAAAGAGGGACATGAGTGCTGGAAGTTTGTAAACAGCAGTGCACAAGACTAAAGAGCTCTCAAGACTGAAAGCTTGTCAGTAAACATTGAAAACAAGCTCTCATCTTCAAGATAAGGAGTACTAGAAGGAAGCAATGTCGCCTTCGGTTTTTGCTGACCTCTGTCACCTCATCCCTAGCCAATCTGACTACTTCACTTACTGCATATGCCTCTCTAATACATTCCCAACTCTTTGTTATCGATCACTGGTCTACTGTATTGGACTTTGAACCTCCCACCTTTCTATCCGTTGTAACGGTGAGCAGTAGTGGCTCCTCTGGACCACCGCAAGCGATGGTATAGGCCACGCCAGGCAGCGGAATCTAAGTAGGTCCCGGTATTCACCAGAGCCCGCCATAAAGCGGGATCGACTTGCTGCAGCGGGAGTCTACCAGGTCGCTACCCCTGACGTAACTTGCTTGCGGTGGCAGCCGAGGTGAAGAGTGGTACAAAATCGTAAGGCAAACTCGGAGTTGGGGACAGGCGGCAGAAGTTCAGGACAGGCAGCTATGGTTCGTGGTCAAGGAACAGAGGCAAAAAGGTACGGTACACGATATATCAGACAAGACACTAGAAACGCTTTCTCTGTAGGCGATCAGGTACTAAAGATCCGGCAAGGTGATCAGGAAAATGCAGACGTAAATAGGGGCAGCGTCCGGTGATAGGGAATTAACGGGGCGTTGGCCTTTTAAATGTAATACTCCTACGCGCGTTCCCATTCCTTTCTGCTGCTCACCCCACGGCTCACCACACATCAACTGGATGAAGATGGCAGGTTCAACATTTTTTAAGTATAGCTAAGGATCTGTATTAAAATATCTGTTTTATGCATGGGATTGGGGACGCGCGCCGGGAGACAGAGGCATCGGCAGGAGCGCGGCCAGGTAAATGAGTGGGGGACAGAGCAGCAAAGCGAGTGCGTCTGCGACCCAACATACGGGTCGCGGCGCCGCTCGCCAGTGGAGCATGGATGCGCCTGCGACCCAGAGAGATGGTCGCAGGTGCACCTGTGACATCCGGTATGTTTCTAATTGCTTAACGTGCTATCACTGATCACAGTGACCCTTACTACAGCTAATCTTCTTATGTTTGCTTCTATTCTAGCTAGACATTATCCAGAGAATCACTCATCATAATGGCTAGGTGTGCCAAAGTCCTGGGGCCAGATGAATACCTTGTGGTAAAGTGGGATGCTATAACCACCCACTGTATTCTTTACCTTGGTATTGATGGAATCAGATAATTACAATAGGAGTCACATAGTAGTCCTGATTAGCAGCCAGAATATTTAAAATTATGTAGGTAAAGCGACAGAAGAAAGCTCAAAAATAATTTGTAATAATAAATCACAGATTTTAGCAAGGGCATTACCGGAGAGGTACAGACAGTGCTCCTGCCAGGGGGTCTGATAATTTTATTTTGTTTTTAAATGGGGCCCAATTATATGGTGCTAGATAAGAACTAATAATAGGCTTGAGGCCAGATGCTTTGGCTGTATGAGGCCCTACAATTACTTATGGTAGCTCTTGATATCTGTAAATTAATCCTCCAGTTTAAAAGGATACTAGGTTTTAACCCTGGTGACGCTTCATAGTTAAAGGGATATTACCGTATTTTTTGGACTATAAGACACACTTTTTCCCCACAAAATTTGGGAGAAAAATGGTGGCACGTCTTAAAGTCCGAAAAATACGGTAGGTTGAAAAAACTCTTGTTCAGTGCCCTAGTTTTATTTAAAGCAGACATGAGGGCTCACTTGCTTAAAAAATGTAAGAAAATGTGACTTTATTTCTTGTATTGAGGATTTTCTCTGTGTATTTTCTATGACTTTTTCTAAAAAGGGCTTTAAAAGTCCACTTTATAAGGGGTTCAGGTGCTTTAAGAAAAAGAAAATGCTTTATCTAAAACCCCAATAATCTTTTTCTAAATGATTTTACAAAATATAAAAAACACTGCAGAATAGTATGCAAAACAATTTTCTGGAATATATAAATTGTCATTTGGATTTGGTGCACCTGGATCTGTTACATACATAAAAAAAACTTTTTAAGTGCATATTCAGTTCCTATAATGCCCTCCATTATACACCGGCTTTCAGACAAGCCACTTTAATGGGCTAGTGAATGGGAAGACAAAAGCTTAATCTGAAATTATAAAGCTTCTTTTTTTTACTTAAGAATCCCCTGTCTTAATTTAGTTTGATTGACTACAGGATACATTACCTTAATTTTTACTGGGATTTTAATGTAACAACACACAAAAAACGACAATGTTGAGTTCTTTTTGAATCGCAATGAATCTAATGTCTTTTAAGTTGTAAAGAATCCTTTTTTTCCTTTCATTATTGTTACATTGTATTTTTTTTCTAATGAAGGTCTCGCTTTTCTTCAAAACAGAGAAAAATTTAGCTAAATTTATGAAAGAGCCTGAAATTAGCAAAATGCAACACAATAGATTATTACAAAAAAGTTCAAAATTAATCTCTGCTCTTTATCTTTAGGATCCCAACAACCAATATTGGGGGCGGGTTAGGTCCCTGCAGGTTTTTTGTGTTTTTTCAGAGGAAAAAAATGGGAAAACTAAGCCACTCATGCCATTGAAAACAAAAATACCTTGACAGAACATCAGCATCATGCCCCCCTGGTAGCTATGACCCTGGTTAATTGCTTTGTTTGGCAAGCAGACATTCCTCCTCTACTGCTTTATTTGGATGGTGACATCACGTCGCACCTGAACATGACATCAAATCTGGCAGCCTATTGAAAAATGGAATGCCATGTCTTGTCTACAGACTGGGGTTCATACTTTGTCCTGGCCTTGTTTCTTTCTACCCCAGTACAGACCCCCTTGTTCCATCCGGCTACACTCTTTTCCTGCCCCCCTGTCCCGTAACTTTCTGGACCCTGAAATTACACTGAGCTTGTTGTTCTACTCCCAGTACAGACCCTTGGTTCTAGTCCTGGCTACACTCTTTTTCTGCCCCCTGTCCTGTAACTTTCTGGACCTCTTATTGACACTGAGCTTGTTGTTCTACTCCCAGTACAGACCCTTGGTTCCAGTCCTGGCTACACTCTTTTCCTGCCCCCTGTCCCGTAACTTTCTGGACCTCTGATTGACACTGAGCTTGTTGTTCTACTCCCAGTACAGACCCTTGGTTCCAGTCCTGGCTACACACTTTTCCTGCCCCCTGTCCCGTAACTTTCTGGACCTCTGATTGACACTGAGCTTGTTGTTCTACTCCCAGTACAGACCCTTGGTTCCAGTCCTGGCTACACTCTGATCCCGACCCCCTGTCCCATAACTTTCTGGACCTTCTTCTGTTGATAAATCTTTGCACTGTTTCTGACTCTACTACTACTATGAATGTTACTCTCACCAGTCCTTGACTACTCCGGGGAATATGTTTTGTCAATCTTTCTGCAGTAAAGTCCATATTCACTTGTTGGGTTAAAAAGTGAAGACCAGGAAATCACTTAAACTCCCCATCCCAGTTTAGCTAATGCCGAATGGATTATGGTTCAGAAAATCCACATCTCCGATATGTAATCATACCAGTATCATTAGGCCATGAATTCTAAACGCACTGCTTGTCAAACCCTTTCCTATTGACATTATTGACATTTTATCAATTGGACAAGGTCCCTACCAGCAAAAAATAGGTCTCCCAGGATAATCTCCAGAACTGCCCTGAAGGCACCCCTTTTTGTACTCTCTGGGGTCAACAGGTTTATCTTAAGATCAAGAAACATTTTACCTTTGCCCCCGAATCTTCAGTAAATTTCAAAATTAAGCAAACTCTTGATGGCAAGAAGGTCAATGGATAAACTATTTTATCATATTGATTGCAAGGAATATGGTTTTGAGGAGAAATGTTGAGTTCCTTAGAAAGACATTCAAATTGTTCTGTTCCTCAAGAAATTGCACTTGACTTAAACCCCCCTTTTTTACTAATAATAACAAGATACTGATACATATTATTTTCTTCTTAGCCATTTTTATATTCTGATTGTAGATTTTTTTAATTCTGTTTTCTATACATGATTATAAGGGCAGACATATTGCCTGAGCTGCTTTTAATAGATTTTAGAGAGATCCATGGACGTAGGAGTCTGTGAACAGGATCAGATCTATTGACTTCTATAGGAGAGTTTTCTAGGCATGATCTGTGACCTGGGAAGTAGTCGTGTGCAAGGAGGGGGAGAGGACAAGCAGTTAGTATCTCCTATTATGAATGGTTAATCCTGTGTTACCTATACACATTGGTGTCACAATTCAGTGTGATCCGTCCTGTGATGAGAATGAGGAGATTGCTGAAATTTTTTTTTTCTACAGAACAGGAAGTGTCAGACTGTTATAAGGTCTAGTGGTCAAAGTGAAAACTGCAACATTTTAGGATTTTAAAAGAAAATATTGTTAGTGAAATGGGAACTAAAAAAAAACAGCTAAAAATTCTTGAAAAATGTGTTCAACATAAAACAAGACTTAAACAATAGGTCATTTTCTGATTACACATTCCCTTTAAGATACACCCCTCCCAATTGCAATACTACATTGCAGTAAGTGGTTGTGCCCTGTGTCATTGGCCAAATCCAGTTCTTATGCAGTTGGACACTTTCTCCTCTCTTTATCTGACTATAGTCTTCTTCTGTGACACTGCTGAATCAGGCCACAACTCGTCTGCTTTGGCTGCATCAGAGTATCTTGGGTGTTTAAGGCAACTGCACCTAAATATGACATAAGGACTGGAGGTCTACATGCTGATCAAGGTTAATACCCACCCTGTCCTGGCTTTCATTCGTATGCAGTTGTTCCTGGTTGACTCTGACTTCCTGACCTCGGCCTTGTTTCTGGATTTTGCCTTTCTCTTGCTCGTAGGATTGTCATTTGATACCTGTTATTTCATCTCCAGCTCTGATTTTTGGCTCCATTCCTGACTATGCTACTACTGTACCAACAATACTGTCACCTATTTTGGAGACCACCACCCAAGGAGCTTCTTACAGCAAAGTCTTAACCTCCTTGCAAGTCTTGTGGGTAAAGACTAGAAGACCCTCATTTTCTGCAAACCAGTCTAGCCAACATCTACTGGATTAGGCTTAGAGAATCCAGAACATGACTTGCAACAAGAACCAAGAGCAACAGAGCCCAGGAATGTTGACTAATGCCAAAATGCCATCTGTGGGTGACAGTCTGCACAATGGGAGAATACTGGAGTCCAGATATTTAAATGCCTGTCCTTCTAATATAATTTTTGGGAAAACTTGCTTTCAGTTTCTAAATGATATCTACTGATCAATTCTCAATACGTCTTATAAACACCTCCATTGTTTAGTCTTAGAAGTCAGCTGCATTTTCTGATTTTCATAATTCAAGACACTTTCTATAATTTTGAGGTCTGGATTTTGGAGTGCTCAGTCCAATGTTCTAAAAACCACAACAGGTACTTCTCCAGACGATGCTTATCCACATGGTAATTCTTTAGATTGGCTTCTTGCTTGTTAAAGGGGTTGTCTCACTACATTGATTCGTCCTGGTTTCTTGGTTTCATTTTGATTTCAGGGGTGTGTCTACTGTCTTCTACTAAGCTGCAGTAGAAGCCAGGTCTGTAGCTATAGCAACCAGTGTTGGCAGCCTATCAGGAGAAATCAAACAGGTCTGTAGCTATAGTGAGCTGAGGAGCTGATGCAGCCCATACAAGAGGGGATATCTAGGAATAGGTAGGACACTGTTAATGGACATATATTGCAAAGTGACTTTTAACATAAAAAGCAATCTTTGTAGTGAGACAACCCCTTTAACTATAAGTGATAGTTATACTTATCACTAATTGACTGGTGCTAGCTAGAACACTACAGTACATGCTGATTTATTTGGTTTTCCCCTATGAATAGCTTCATGTTTGTTTTTAAATGTGACTCTCATTTGGGTTAATACTCATATGAGTAAAATACTATGATGTCTGCAAAGGAAAATCTCCACCTGCAGATATCACATCTACAAACTGTTGCAGAGCGACCTTAGGCAGTCGCATGGTGCTGCCACTAGGTGGCGTGCAGCAGGTCACCTGCTAGCAACATGCCACCGAGGGCCTGGTCTCAGCGTGGGAAGCCAGAGGTTGTCGGTCAGCAACACTAGGTTGCTGACACCTATAGCTAGTACGGCTGATGCCCAGACATTGTGGGCTGGCTTTGCCCGGAACAGCTGCAGATGGGTGGGTGGCTGTTCCCACGTTCCAGTTCCAGGATTTACCAAGCCTATAAAAAGCCTGTCTCTCAAGGTGATCAGGGGGTGTGGTTTGCTGCCAAGAGCTGGAGCAGCAGAAGAGCTAAGGAGAGGGCTCTTACCTCCAGGCTTGAGGCAAGCAGGTGGATGCCTTCAGGACTCAGCAGTGGCTGGTAAAAGTGTTTGTGGTGCTGGCAATAGGCCAAGTCCACAGTTAGTGAGGGACTCACTTTATGTTTAGTCAGTTGCCTGACAGCCTGAGGGTTTATTTTGTACATTATTCTGTACGTTTATTCTGTACCTCTTTAATATGGGTTGAAGCCAGAAAGAAGAAGCCTTTGTTGGTGTGCCATTCCGTTTACCAACGACGGCGATCCAAGAGATAAGAACCCCCAAGATGGTCGAGGATGGTGTCCAAGCAAGAGTCGTCACAAAACTTATACTAGTCTTTATGTTTGACTAATGATTTTAGACATGGTTTGAAGAGTTGTTTTGTTGCTTGGACCACATACGTAATACATTAATCTTTGTATTAGTCCATAAAATCTAATGCCCTGCTCTGTGTTCTCCTGCAAGATATGATAGATGTTACTTTTACACATCATTCTTTACGAACTGTAGAAATTGGAGATGTTTAGTTCCTTATTCTGTTTTTAGCCAGAACAGTAACATTACTAGTACTGCATTCATTGGTTTGTTGATCTGCTTACCCAATAGGCAATTAAATATCTCCATTAATGAACAGGTTACACTAACTTCCAAAGATGACAGATGTAGACTTATTAATCCACAAATCCTTCCATGACATCTCAGATATACATAGTCTGTATCATGACGCTCCCTAAATTGTTTTAGTTTTGTGTATATTACATATGTATTAATTTTGTATTCATTTTGCATATTTGTATTCATTTTATGTATTCATTTTGTGTATATATTACATTAATTCATAAAGAAGTTGTCTCACCATGCTGTTTCACAGAGCCACAGCCAGCTTCAGACTCACATTTCCTGGTCAGATTATGGATGAAGCTATAGCAGTGATTATCATCATCAACTGTTATTCCTATCTGAGCCTGTTACAGTGACATGAGTGCAGGAGGTTCAGAAACGGTAGTGCACAAGGCTAGAGAGCTCTAAGGGTTAAAACTCATCATTAACTTAGATGCTTAGATGAACAAGCTCATGTGCTAGAGGTGAGTCTCAACAGGGAATGACTCACAATGGTAAGATGGCAGCTTGGAGCAATTGTATAAGAGAAAGAGCAGGTCAGTAACCAAGAGAAACTTGTATACACTAGCAGTAGATAAAATCTTCATTTCCTGAGCAAAGAAAAATTAAAACAGCAGTGTGTCTGGTAATAGTCTTTATTTACCTTTCCCTACAAGTTTAAAGCTAATCATTGGTGTGAGAAAACCCCTTTAAAGAGGTTGTCTCACTACATTGATTCATCTTACCTCAGTCCTGTTTTCTTGGTTTCATTTTGAAATCAGGGGCGTGTTTACTGGTTTCTACTAGGCTGCAGCAGAAGCCAGGTCTGTAGCTATAGCAACCAGTGCTGACAGCCTATCAGGAGAGATCAAACAGGTCTGTAGGTATAGTGACCTGATGAGGGGATATCTAGGAATAGGTAGGACACTGTTAATGGACATATATTGCAAAGTGACTTGTTTTTGCAAGATCTTTAACATAAAAAGCAGCAATCCCTATAGTGAGACAACGCCTTTAAGTTGTCAGAAGATGAGTAGTTTCTGAGATAACCAAGCCAGACATCTAGCACTAACAGTTACTTTATGGTCAAAGTCTCTTTGGTTCTCTTTGCTTGTGTTTAGTCCAAGCAACAACTCCACATATCTGCACATATTTATTGGCTTATACATTATTTTCTAATTTGATGTTTGCATTAATGAGCAGTGAATATATTGCAAACCTACAGGGAAGGAATATATATAAATAGGCGGTTCCCAGATTACAAACGGGATAGGGACTGTAGGTTTGTTCTTAAGTTGAAATTGTATGTAAATTGGAACAGGTAGATTTATTAAATGTAATTCCAGCAAAAAAAATTGTTTTAGTTTTGGATAGTACAGAGAAGGGTTTTTACATTTGTTTTGCTGTCTGTGGCCTTTTTTAGAAGATTTCACCTAACGTTCTGTATCTCATGTGCAGCTGTGGCATGCTGGCACTTGGTTATCATGGGGCGTGACTCAGTGTTGAATGTCAGCCACGCCCCATAAGTCTCCGTTTGTAACTAGGGGACGTATGTAAGTCGGAACGATGTAAGTCGGGGACTGCCTGGATTTATGTGCCATAACTTCATGATCTTGAGACATCTAAGCAAATACTGTCACTTCTCAGCTCTCTTTTTAAAGTGGATAACATTTTTACAGAAAATATAAATATATAGGTAATTTTACTTGCACTTTCAATAGAAACAAGGGCCCCACTATTCTTTTTTTTGCGACCTAAACTTTTATAAAAGCTCAGTAGAAAACTTTCTCCAAACTCTTAGGTGTAGCCTACATGTTGTAGGTATGAAGTAATTCTAGATACTGTCATTATGTAAGCACCTGATCTTAATATAATAACCTTTCATATTTTAATGAACACCATTAAATCTATGGATCTATGGCAACATGTCTGAGATCAAGGGTTTCCAGCTATCATGAGGGCATTCATAGGAGGCAGCTGTTTGTTCTTGTTTACACAGCTGAATTAATTAATCATATCATTAAATAAAACCTGTAATATGCTAATGACATGTAGAAAGGAACTAATTCAGAAAAAGATAAAAGCCTAAATTCTCTATTTATTGCTAAAGCAAAGGAAGCAGGACATATTCTCCTTTTCAGAATATAGAACTTGATTTTATAAGTATAAACAATAAAAACCTTGGTGATAATCTTACAAAAAATAAAATAAAAAAAATATATACAGTTAAAACCAGAAGTTTACATACACTATATAAAAAGACACATATCAATGTTTTTCTCACTATCTGACATGAAGTCAGAATAAACCTTCCCCGTTTTAGGTCAATTAGGAACTAAAATTATTTATATTTGCCAAATGCCAAAATAATGAGAGAGAGAATTTTTTAGGCATTTTTATTGCTTTCTGCAAAGTCAAAAGTTTACATGCATTTCATTAGTATTTGGTAGCATTGCCCTTGGGTAAAACATTTTGGATATCCTTGCACAAGCTTCTCACAATAATTGGTAGGAATTTTGGACCATTCCTCCTGACGGAACTGGTATAACTGAGCCATGTTTGTAGGTCACCTTGCTCGCAGCTGCCTTTCGGAAGGCGGGGAGAAGAAAAATGAAGAGTCATTTTTTTTTTCTTTGGAAGGTTTAAGGGGTTAAAGACTTTTTCATCCACCATATAATATGCAAGAAGCACTTTTATACTTACAACTTTGCTGATTCATGATTTAATGTAAGTCCAGTCTTTATTTACAATGCCCTTCAATTCTCCTGAAGTCCCAGTAGTAAGTTTGAATTGAAATACTTTGTACATTAATTTTATGGAAAAGTAGGTTGGAAATGAAATAATTTTTTTCAAAGAGAAATAAAAAAAAATAAAAAATACGACGGCTTGTTATGTAATGGTGTTTTGTGAAGCATTAAAATTCAAAGGCACAACAGATGTTCCCATGCTTCCATTTTGTGAACTAGAATGCTTATGCCTACTAATAATTTACTGCAGAAACATAATTTATGAAAACAAACACTATTAAAAACCAACTGTCATTGTTTTTGCCTTTTCTCTTTAGTTAAAACATATATGAGTGTATTCAGTGTGCTAAAGTTTGATGGAATATAGCTCATATTTTCACAAACCTAAAAAGGTACTGGTATGGTGGCATGGTCCCAATACAGCTAAGGATTATGTTCATGTTGTCTGAAACGTGTCAGCTTGATCTACATGCACAATGCTATATGAGTGCGTTTTATAATGCTATGTATACATGATCAATTTCAATATGTTTTTTCTAATGAATTTGGAATTTTTTAAATAGAAAAACGAATAATTTTTTTTCCCCTGGACTTCGAAGCTGGTGAATTTGTTTGTTTATGCTTCATGGTTCAAGAGCTGACCCGGCTCTACTGTGCCTTCACCAGTCTGAACACACCCAGAATCCAAAATTGGTGACTGAATTTCTAATTTCTCCTAGTGGATGTGTCTTACAGGGATTGTCAAAGTTAGATTATAAAAATGATATAATGTTTTATGGGCCGCATTAAAACAAAAACATATACTCCTCTTCCTCCAGTGCCTGGTTTCAGCTCTGGCTCTTTTCAGTCTTCTGTTGACACGCCGTCACTTCTGACCGGGAACATCACAGTGGCACGTCAAAAATGATGTATTATCTGTTTTCTTCAAGTTGATACGAACCCGGCAATACCAAACATGTAGGGTTTTCATTATGTTTTGGTAACGTAAAAAAACCATTCCAAACATTTTCTATTTTTGAAATTTGCACGGACGCGCCATTTTCTGCGTCCATGACTTTTTTGTACTAACACCTACGATCTTGAGTAAGGCTGAAGTGTACTTTTTATTGCTACCAGTTTGGAATGCATGGGACTTTCTTGATTAAATTTATTCCAATTTTTAGGCGGTGGGAAATGACCAAAAAAACGCTATTTTGGCGTTTGGAATTCTATTTCTTCTACAATGTTTAGCGCATGGGATAAATGATGTTATATTTTAATACATTGGACTTTTTCAGATGCGATGATACCAAATATGTGTCACTTTTTATTATTTTATTTTTTTATTTCTAAAATGGCAAAAGGGGATGATTTGAACTTTTACTATTTTTAAATTTTTTTTGACACTTTAAAATATTTTTTTTTTTTTACTGTAACTTTGAGTCCCCCTAGGGTGATTCACTACTAGGGTGCTTGATCATTTATACAGCCTTGTATAGACGATGCTTTAGGGTATACAAAGATTGCAGTTTTACTACTAAAACAGAAAACATGGCGGCGATGGAAGCCTTCACAAGGCTTCCAGCTGTCATGTTCTCCGATCGGGAGCCTGCGGTTTCAACACGGGCAGCCCGATCGAAGAGAGGAGCGGTTTCTCTTTGAATAAGACGCCGCGGCCATCTTTGCCATGGTGTCTAAGGGGTTAAACAGCGCGGTGGCGCCCTCCTGAGCTGTAACCGCCGAGTATTAGCTGTAATTAGCAGCTGACACCTGGTGGCTGTGTTGTTAAGGAGCCGCTACACAGCTCCTTAACGCCACTAGGACGTACCCATACGTCTAGGGGGGTTATGTTGTTAAAGAAACTGCTCTGTGTACCTTCACAATGGATATAACACAGACCTGGGCAAAGTACGGCCCCCGGGCCGCATCCGGCCCACCAGCTCGTCGGATGCGGCCCGCGGCGTACCATGCCCAGGTCTGCTAATCGTAGTGCTGACAGCCCGCCGCGGCCGGGTATTGCTGAGGGGCCGCCACGGGCCGTCAGCGCTACTATTGCTGGTGAATTAGGCAGCGATGCGGTGAACTCCGCTCACCGCGCCGCTGCCTCTCCTGGGCGCACGCAGAGTAATAACTCTGTGCGGGCCCAGGAGCTGACGGAGGAGCGTCCCGGCGCTGGCGGCATGACGTCATCACGCCCACCAGCCCGGGAAGCTCCTCGGATAGAAGATGAGCGCGCTCGGCCGGGAAGCAGGTAAGCCAAGGTGAGTATTAGTGTTTGTTATTTTTAATTTTGGCCATAAAACTATATATCTGCCTGGGGACACACCTAGCTATCTATATACCTGCCTGGGGACACACCTAACTATATACCTGCCTGGGGACACACCTGGCTATCTCTATACCTGCCTGGGGACACACCTGGCTATCTCTATATCTGCCTGGGGACACACCTGGCTATCTCTATACCTGCCTGGGGACACACCTGGCTATCTCTATACCTGCCTGGGGACACACCTAACTATATATCTGCCTGGGGACACACCTGGCTATCTCTATACCTGCCTGGGGACACACCTAACTATATACCTGCCTGGGGACACACCTAACTATCTATATACCTGCCTGGGGACACACCTAACTATCTATATACCTGCCTGGGGACACACCTAACTATCTATATACCTGCCTGGGGACACACCTAACTATCTATATATCTGCCTGGGGACACACCTAACTATCTATATACCTGCCTGGGGACACACCTAACTATCTATATACCTGCCTGGGGACACACCTAACTATCTATATACCTGCCTGGGGACACACCTAACTATATACCTGCCTGTGGGAAGCCCTAACTATATACCTGCCTGTGTGGAGCTTTAACTATATACCTGCCTGTATGGAGACCTAACTAGCTATATACCTGCCTGTGTGAAGCTTTAACTATATACCTGCCTGTATGGAGCCCTAACTAACTAGATACCTGCCTGAGGGGAGCTGTACCTATCTAGATACCTGCCTGAGGGGAGCTGTATCTATATACCTGCCTGCGGGTACCTATATCTATATACCTGACTGAGGGGAGCTGTATATACCTGCCAGACTGATGTGACATACATCTACATACCTACCTTACTGAGGAGAGCTGTATATACCTGCCTTACTGTGTACCATCAGTATATATAGAGGTATATAGATACATCCCCCAGTAAGTTTCCACAAAGATAATCCCCCAAAAACGAATTTTTTCCCGTTCATTCTATGTTTTTATTAGTCCAGCCCCCCAAAACCATCGCACTTTCTCATGCGGCCCCATGGAAAATTAATTGCCCACCCCTGATATAACATGAAGCCATCAATATTTGATTGAGGTCTAGTCTTTCAGATTTATTACCCTACCTGCATTTTCAGCTCTCTTCTTTCCATGCTATGAGTGTTCAGTTTCCTCAGTTGGGAAAACCCCTTAAAGGAGTTTTCTCACCACAAAGTTTCACAGAGCCACACCCAGCTTCAGACTCACACATCCTTTTTAGACTGTGGGTGGGTCTATAATAGTGATTGACACATCGGTTCTGCTTTTCCTAGCTATTCCTTTTACACTGACGAGTGCAGGAGATTTATAAACTGTACTATACAAGACTACAGAGCGCTAAAGAGTGAAAGCATCTCATTTTGTTTAGTAAACAAAGTCTGTTGCTAGAGGGAGTGATTCACCATAGATGGACTGACGGCAGCTTAAAGTAATGAAAGATAAGAGAGAGCAGTGAGAGGCGTGGAGAAATGGTCATAACCAACGAAACGTGTGTGCTCTAAGAGGAGATACAATTTTCTTTATCTCCTGACCAAAGATACACTCACCGGCCACTTTATTAGGTACACCATGCTAGTAACGGGTTGGACCCCTTTTGCCTTCAGAACTGCATCAATTCTTCGTGGCATAGATTCCACAAGGTGTTGCAACGATGCTCAATTGGTACCAAGGGGCCCAAAGAGTGCCAAGAAAATATTCCCCACACCATGACACCACCACCACCAGCCTGAACCGTTGATACAAGGCAGGATGGATCCATGCTTTCATGTTGTTGACGCCAAATTCTGACCCTACCATCCAAATGTCGCAGCAGAAATCGAGACTCATCAGACCAGGCAACGTTTTTCCAATCTTCTACTGTCCAATTTCGATGAGCTTGGGCAAATTGGAGCCTCAGTTTCCTGTTCTTAGCTGAAAGGAGTGGCACCCGGTGTGGTCTTCTGCTGCTGTAGCCCATCTGCCTCAAAGTTCGCCGTACTGTGCGTTCAGAGATGCTCTTCTGCCTACCTTGGTTGTAACGGGTGGCTATTTGAGTCACTGTTGCCTTTCTATCAGCTCGAACCAGTCTGCCCATTCTCCTTTGACCTATGGCATCAACAAGGCATTTCCGCCCACAGGACTGCCGCTCACGGGATGTTTTTCTTTTTCGGACCATTCTCTGTAAACCCTAGAGATGGTTGTGCGTGAAAATCCCAGGAGATCAGCAGTTTCTGAAATACTCAGACCAGCCCTTCTGGCACCAACAACCATGCCACGTTCAAAGGCACTCAAATCCCCTTTCTTCCCCATACTGATGCTTGGTTTGAACTGCAGGAGATTGTCTTGACCATGTCTATATGCCTAAATGCACTGAGTTGCCGCCATGTGATTGGCTGATTAGAAATTAAGTGTTAACGAGCAGTTGGACAGGTGTACCTAATAAAGTGGCCGGTGAGTGTATATCTACAAAGAAAAATATTAAGTAAAAGTCTACATTTACCTTTCTGTTTCCCTAAATGCTGATCAATATTGTGAGAAAACCCCTTTAACTACTTGACGACCTCCATGCGACTTTAAACGCCCTTGAGGTGGCAGCTTAACTCTGTGTTCTGGAACGTCTGTGCAGAGAGCACAGCTAATTTTACAGCTGTACGGGTGGAGAGATGGCCATCAGTGACAGCTGGGCTCTCCACTCAGAAGACAAGGACAGTTTATTATCATTCCACACTTCTCGATCGCTGGCAGAAGGTCTGTGTCTGCTTCCTGCACCCGGCGTGGGCACTCAAGTCACTGCTGGGGCTCTGTAACTGCCTGGGCTGCTGGGTCTGATAAGACCCAGATTAGCTATGCAGTCAGTGCAGGCGATGTGTTTCCCTGGATTTCTCCTGTAATTGGGACTAGTGTATTAGCCCCACTTACAGGAAAAATCGCCCCCCCCAAAAAAACAAAGAAAAGAAAGGGCCTCCAAAGGTCTTTTTCTGACCTTATGGGACATAATGTGTAGAGTAAAGTAGCAAAAAATATACATACAAAATAAAATTTTTAGAAAATAAATACTACAAGCCCAAAACTGCTATTTGTAGCCTCGCCCTCTCCAACCCTAAAAGTGACACAATTACAACAATTATTTTAGCCCCACTTTTGCTGTTAAAAAGTAGTTAAATGGGTTGTATCATTACATTAAATGGTCTTCAGAATAAGGGGACAGTGAAAAAAAGCAACTTTGCAATTGGATGTCATTTGCAAAGCTGTCTTATTTTCACAGTCTCCCTTATCTTCGTTTTCTATAAACACAGTTCCCCAGTGCCGGTCGGATTCCACCTCCTTTAATTTCATTGGCTGATGGCTCTACTAATTTTCATTCTGTCTGGCCCCCAGTCGTATTCACGAGAGCGCGCATTCCTGCCTCTCTCACTCAGAATAAGGGGCTGGCAACATCTCACTCTGCACAGCCAGCAGCTCCACAGTAACACTGCAGCTGCTTCTACAATCAGAAAACAGCAGAATTGTGCTCGGTGCCTAATGCTGCTGAGTGTAAACATAGAGGGGAGACAGATCTGTGCTGCTCTGGATGAGTTCATAGAAGACTGGATTCAACTGTAACAAACTCCAGCTGTGAGAGGAGAAGAGATCAGTTCTCTGAGTTCATATAATAATGTATAGACAGAATGCAGGGCGGTGGTTTGTAAACAGCTCTAACAAAATAAGACTGCATAGGGAGAGGAACGACACAGTGACATGTGGACTTAGAGAGGGTGGGGGGAGCACACTAACTCGGGAGCGAGCATGAACAGTGAAGGGAGGATGATGTCACCCAGCTGGGAGGGGAAGAAATGCCCCTGGATTTGAAGAGCTGAGAAACTGAGATTACATTGAAACCCACGAACTGATGAAGCGATACATCCCCTTTAACACTTTTGTTTTTACTATTCTCCCTTTTCAGGCATGCGTCTTCAGGATAATCACAGTAAATTGTACTCATCACAGTGGTGATTAAGTCAATGGTGATTAAAGATGAATAAAACGTAAAACAGGTGAATAATTACGATGCATGGCCCTCACTGATGACAATAGAAAAGCCTTTATCTTCCAAATGAGGTGATCTATTGAGCGTAGTTTATGATGAGTTCTTATGTCATAAATCCAATAAATCTGTGTTTTAGAACAATAAGCAGTGTATTCAAGAGCCTTTAACATTATCTGTAACAGAGTCATACGGCCCTAGCTTTATCTTTCATTGGCAGAGTGATGGTTTCAGACTTGTAGGCACATGTGAAATTGTATTGTTTTCCAATACGCAGAATTCTTATAATTTAAATAAGGCTCTAAAGGACACACTTTTCAGTAGATGAAAGAAGCTCGCTGTCATGTGAGGAGGGTGGCGGGCTCATTTGCATGTCTGCAGAAGCGTGAATGCTGTTGACAGCTTGTATTATTGAAAAACCTACACACAGCAATTTGTTACTAAATTTTACCGTCCAATACAGGACACATCCACTGAGTCGGAACACAATATGTACATGAAAAACTTTAAATATTAATTAACTTTAAACATTAAATGGAATGTTTAGTTTCATGTATTTTTGCTTGAATTAGTTATAGATTCATTGTATATTCATTATCATAATTATTTATTTTACAATGCAATTAATTCAAGGGTACTTTACATATGAAAGAGGTTAGAGAACATAACTTAAGATAAAGACGTATACTAAGCAGGAGGTAAATATACCACCAATTATATCACCTGTGTTGGTGCTCATTCGGGGAGCCTGCTTCTTAACAATGGAATAGGGAGGTATTATTTTTTTATTTAACCAACAGGGACACTATTAAAAATGGGGTGAAATGGCATCCTACCTACCTACTTATGCCTTGCCTACCTATCTATCTGGGGCAATGCCTATGTACCTACCTGCGGCCTTATCTGTCTATCTGGGACGTTACCTCCCTACCTGGGGGGAGAGGGGCTTTATCTACCTACCTGGGGCCTTGACTACTTACCTTATAAGGTCCTTGCCTGCCTATCTACCTGTTTCCTTGCCTATATACCTAGCTGGGGTCTTATCTAGAAGGGACCTTACCTACTGAAGGCTTACCTATATAACTAATGGGGGTCTACCTATCTAACTACCAAATGGAGGGAGGAGTACCGACCTAATAGCATGGGTCTGCCTACTATTTGCCTTAATGGTATAGGGAGACTACTTGCTTAACTGGGGTCTACCTATCTAAAAGGGGGTCTACTTATGTATTGGCCTGTATGTAGAATTAATGTTGCCCCTGGCTTTCTAAATTGCCAAAATTGGGTTAGTGTTTCTGTATTTTACTGGTTTCCACATTGCTCCATGTTGGCCTCTCCATTTCTTGCACTAAGGCTTGGTGTCAGCCAGCAGTGTATTTTTTGTCATGCAAAGGCTGACATCAACCCCCTTTTACTATTAGCCCAGTATCCAGTGCACCAGGGGTCCTGGGAAGAGCCAACAGTTGCGAACCATCCATGTGATGTTCTGTTTCTGAGGCAACTACGAGCTGCTATTTTTATGGTGTGAAGGGTCCAATATCTATGGTCCTTCCCATCCTGGTAGTACCAGCCTGCAGCTGTCAATTTTACCTTGACTGGTTATAAAGTTGGTATCTTGTATGTACAATTATATGGTCACTGTATTGCAGTAATATTGGCCATATTGTTATGGCTTATATTTAATAATAGTATGGTGGTATTATTCAGTCACGGGGGTGATTTGTTGTTATGGTGTGGACTATTTGTTCCTTCTACAATGACTTTTACCTATTTGTATTATTTGTATGTATTTATTTATATAAATACATTATTTTATATAAATACATCTTTATATACCATAAAAAGGCCACTGTAGTTTTGCCGCTGATCTGCTAGAGGAAGCTCACTGAGGTTGGGTGTCATTAGGCGTGGTTAGAGCTGGGGCCTGGTGTGATTTCATGTCATTAGAAGCATAATCTGTTGTGGTGTCATGTATTTGGGTGCTAGAGGTGTGGCCTGATATGTCCCTATTTGTATTTGTGGGGTGCTGTGGGGTATTATGAGGGGAGAGCAGGGCTGGACTGTAACTAAAAAGCAGCCCTGGAACAAAACCCTCACCAGACCACATACAATCTCCACATCCAAATTTTGCATTAGTCAGACACCTCACCACTTTCTTAAATAAACAACACTATTAACACAAGCAAAAAAATAAAAATGTCACATAGAAACCCCTAATCACGGGATCAGGGGCAGAAGTACACTCACTTTTGCAATTAGGGATAAGTATACTGCTACACATTGGTCAGATACCAGTTCAGGTTGCCATTATATAAAAGTGAATATAGCACTGGTCCAGCACAGAATCAAACTAAACACTGACAATCAATGTCTCACCAGTAACGTCTTACTGTATTTGACTTGAATTGTTAATTTTTCCTTTTCTTCTGCATCCTGTCCAGACTGCTGTGAAGATTTCTGCTGGCCAAGAGTTGTCCCTGCAGAATTTACCACACAAATATCTTAGACTCTGCACTTTTCCAGCATCTCCCTACCTGTTTCCCACCTCTTCACAATCTCCCCATCCATAGTGCCCTAAATGGTAATAATGGTCCCTTGTGCCCCAAACAATAACAGTTTCTCCTGTTTGTGCACCCAGTATAAGTCTTCTTTTGTGTCTCCATATAATAGGTAGGTTGCAGCCCCAATTAGGTAGGTAAGTATATATGCCCCCCCAGTAGGTAATTAGGGATATAGACCCCTCAGGAGGAAGATATATGTCAAGTTGATGATTTAATGGAAAGCATTATAATCTGTTCTATCATTACATCCTTATCAAACTCACCAGATATTTTCCACACTGCTTTGCCTGGAACAGAAGATATTTTCCACACAGCTTTGCCTGGAACAGAAGCGCTGCTTACAGCAAGAAGGAAAGGCCTTCAGAATTTCCTCTTTTTGATGATACAGAAAGAGTACAAGGACACTTGCCATACTGCGCAGATACAACGAAGGAAACTGTAATATTTCTACATACCCTGCTCTGTGGTTTCAATTATAATCTGCCTTAGCAACACCCAACTAGCCAATCATGTCATGATAGAATAATCATGTGATTCTTGACACATACCAAAGGTATATGAAGCTGTAACTTCCTGATGATAAAGTAGATTTATGCACCAGACAGACTTATGTGGCATGTATTTCTTAAGCTCGCAGCTGTTACCAGCTTTGGTTACCCACTTTGGACAGAGACAACTAATTGGATAGGAGTAGAAGTAAAAGATAATTCTACACCTGATATCCTTGACCTGACATATGTGCTCTTCAGTAGTTGTATAGGCCCCTCAATAGGTAGATACAGTAGGTAAACAGACCCCTCAAAAAGTAGGTAGGTATTTTGGTACTCCAGTAGGTAGTAAGGTATATATGTCACCCTCAGTAGGTAGATAGGCATATAGGGCCCCTTAGTAAGTAGATATATAGACACCTCAGTAATGAGGTAGGTATATAGGTTTTCTCAGTAGGTAGGTAGAAATATAGAGTCCCTCAGTAGTTAGGTAGGTATATGGGACCCCTTTAATAATAAAAAAATTATACTCACCTGTCCCTGTTTCCCCGCTAAACAGCTTGCTTTTCTTGCATGCATATGGCACAGGCATTGTAATGTCATTGTGTCAAAAAATGAGCCGAAGCTTGGGGTAGATAAGTATCGGCTTTGCAGATAAGCCCCCCCAGTAGCAGTTAGGTATATAAGGTCCTCTCAGTAGGTAGTAAAGTATATAGACTGCCTCAGATGGTGGGTATGTAGACCCTGTCAAAAGGTAGGTTAGTATATAAACCGCCCTCAATAGGTAGGAATATATGTCCCTTCAGTAGGTAGGTATATATGTCCCTTCAGTAGGTAGGTAGGTATGTAGGTATATAGGCTATCTCAGCAGCTAGGTAAGTATATAGGCCCCCTCGGTTGTTATGTAGCTTTACAGGCTCCCTTAATAGTTAGGTAGGTTTATAGTCCCCTTTAAAAAATATATAAAAATTATACTCGCCTCTTACCATTCACCCTACCAAACAACTCCCTTTACTGGCATGCGTCTGACTTGGGCAGTGTGATGTCATCACGCCGACTGCGTTAGGTCACTGCTACTGGTAACTTCTAGGCTGAAATCTGAAGTTGAAAACATGCGGCACACCTTGAGGTCCACAGATTCTGGGCCGGCAAGATCATTCTTCCTAACTCTCCCAGAACATCTGTAAGACTCCTAGAAAAAGTTAACTCACTGCACTTATCTCATACCATGGACGAATGGAAATTGCAAAGGTACCCTGATAGATACTGCAATGGAGCTGTGGCAGGGCTATAGACATCAATGTGAATGTTGTACTTGCAAAATGTACACACTTTCTGTGTGGAGCATGGTCTTCCATGGTCTTTTGTAGCCCAATCATAAAGTGTGTACTGCTGAGACATAGAGAAAACATAGTAAAATAAAAATGAAAAAAATGAAATATAATTAGTATAGCCTGGTATGTAAAAGTCCAGTCTATTAATATATATCCTGCACAATGAATACCATTAAAAAATGGCTAGCGCCTAAATTCCATTTTTTTAAATTAAAGTAACGTGCTGAAACAACAAAGAATAGAAGCACACTTATGTGTAGCACGTATGGGCATTTTGGGCATTTTTTACTTTGCTTTACTACATTATATGGTCACCTGGACCACTTTATATGAGGTATGAGTAGTAGGGACTCCAGAGTAGGAGTATTAGCTATGCAGGACCGTTCTTTTTAAGACGCTTATCCCGCAAGGGCTTTATTTAGGACATTTCAGACAGAGAGGAACTACTAGGTCTCCTTTTTGCCCTTTAAAGTCTTGTTTATCATTCATCCAGGTGATCAGCAATCATCATGGGAGGTGTGGTAAGTTTGACTTGCTATGATTATTGATGAGTAATTTTAATGTATATTTATTAAAGGTTATATTTTATTGGAATATCTTTTCTGTGGTGTAGTATGTAAATACATCAGGAAGAAACTGCTTGTACTCAGTTTTGCTCACCTGGGTGGGTTGTACTATGTACATAGAGACCTCAGCGGATCAGGAGCAGCCAGTCACTTTCCAATCCACGGGGAAGTGCTTGCACAAAAACACCTTCACGGCTCAATGCAATCCAAACGGTAGCAGCTAAAAGCTATATGAGATTAAAAAAAAAGCACGGAAAACATGCCAAAAAAAAAATATAAAAACTGAACACAGGGTATTCATCACCATAAAGTGCCAGTTTTATTTAGGCATATAAAAGAAATACAAAGCAATATGCTACGCGTTTCATACAAAGCATTTTGGTGTGCTAAGCAAATAGAGCAAATGGTGCCCCTTCCAACTCCAAAAGAAAAATAAAATTGAAATACCTGGTCCTGATCTGACACATAGCACCTGCAAGGTAAAATCTGAAAAAACACAATTGTGCCATTTTTGGGGGAAATGCAGTAAAAAAGATGTTATTCTGATTTTTTTTTTTTAATTTGCATTGCCATTAACTTTCTTATTCTTCTGTCTATGAACCTGTGTGAGGTCTTGTTGCTTTTTGTGGACTGAAGTGTTGTTCATATTTGTACTATTTTTGGGTATCAGTTACTTTTTGATAATTTTTTACTTCAATTTTTGAGAAACCAAAGCGACAAAAAAACAAACAAACAGTAACAGCTGTATAAAAACCAGCGTTAATGCACCAAAAATGTAAAAACTGAACACAGAGTATTCACCACCAAAAAATGTCAGTTTTATTTAGGCATATTAAAGAAATACAAAGCAATATGCTACGCGTTTCATATGCTCCCTTGGCTAACTTCATCAGGCACCATCAGGAGGAGGAAAGAAGGACGCCATTTGCCCTTGATGAAGAATCAGAACAAGCTTTAAAGGGGATGTATCGCTTCCTTAGTTCGGCTGATTCACACTGCTCTCAGCTTCTCAACTCTGGAAATGCAGGGGCGTTTCTTCCCCTTCCAGCTGGGTGACATCATCCCCCCTTCACTGTGCATGCTGGCTCCCGAGACACCCCCCCCTCTCTGAGTCTACATGTCACTGTGTCTCTCCCTATGCAGTCTTATTTTGTAAGCGCTGTATACATACCACAGGCTGCATTCAATCTAGACTGAGCAACTGAACTCTTCTCCTCTCACAGCTGGAGATGCTCTGTGAACGGCACAGATCTCGCTTCTATGCAGGAGAGTTAGGCACCGGGACAAAACTGTTATGTTTTCTCATTGTAGAATCTGTTGCAGTCTGTTTCTGCTGGGTGTGGAGAGAGAAAATGCTACGGCCCATAACTCGGAGTCAGGCAGGGATCGACACAAATTGTGCTATTTCCTGATTGTGTAAGCCCTTCAGTGTAATTCTGATTCTTCTGCCTGTATAAAGTGAAAATGTGACGGTCCCTTACTCTGAGTGAGAGACACAGCTCCGTGAATTCGACCGGAGGCTGTACAGAATGTAAATGAGCTCTCAGCTAGTGAAATGCAAGGAGGAGGGATCTGGAGGGATTCGACCAGGACTGGATATCAGTGTAAACAAAAACACAAGATAAGGAATACTGTGAATACAAGGCAGCATTGCTAATGACATCCAATTGCAAAGTTGCTTGTTTTCACTGTCCCCTTATTCTTAAGACCATTTAATGAAATTATAAAACCCCTTTAACCCTTTAATCCCTCAAAAGAAAAAAAATATTACTCTTCATTTTTCTCCTCCTCGCCTTCCAAAAGCCATAACATTTTTATTTTTCCATCTTCATAGACATATGAGGGCTTTTATTTTGCGGGATAAGTTGTACTTTCTAACGGTTACATTTGTTGTACCATAGAATATGCTGGGAAACCGCAAAAAAATTCTTAGTGGGGCAAAATGTGAAAAAAATGTTCTTGCGCCATGTTTGCAGGAGTTTTTTTTACGAAGTTGTCTCTTCAGTAAAAATGATGTGTTCTCTGTATTCTACAGGTTAATACGCATCCGACAATACCAAACATGTACGGTTTCCGTTATGTTTTGGTGGCGTAAAAAATTCCAAACATTTTTCATTTTTGAAATCAGCGTCGCGGCGCCATTTTGTGCGACCAATAACTTTTTTTTTTTTATTAACACCTACGGATATTAGTGAGGGTGTGTTTTTTTTGAAATGACCAAAAAATCTGAATTTTGACGTTTGGAATTTTTTCTTCGCCGGTGTTCAGCGCACGGGATAAATGATGTTATATTTTAATAGATCTGACTTTTTCGGACACGTCGATACCAAATATGTGAAACTTTTTTATTATTTTATTTGTAAAATGGCGAAAGGGTGGTGATTTGAACCCCACTAGGGGGTGTGATCATCTATACAGCCTAATGCATTGCATAGACAATGCATTATGGTGTACCAAGATGGCGGTTTCCCCACTTCCTGCCTGGGGACGGAAGTGGGAAAATTCAAAACATGGCAGTGATGGAAGCCTTCACAAGGCTTTCCGCTGCCATGTTCAGTCATCGGATCCCCGCAGTTACGCTGCGGTGACTCCGATCAGAGTGAAGAATGGTGCGCGGCAACGTTTTTCATTCATTTAGATGCCGCGGCCATAACTGCAGTTATCCGCTAACACCCGGCGGCTGTGTATCGGGATCGCGCTGCAGTCCCGACGCACAACTCCTTAACATACGTTCCCATACAGAGCCTGCTCTTCACAGCTAGATGTAGGCTCCCACTTCATGTTCAGGTTGGACAGTTCTACAGCAGTGACTGATATTTCAGCTATGCTATTCCTGGCTGAGCTTGTTGGAGAGACATCTGGATGGAGGGGTTTTAAGTGCAGGGCACCAGGTAATGGAGCTTTAATGTGTTAAAGTTTGTCAGAAAGAAAATAAACAAGCCCCTGGCTGTTAATAAGACACAGCATCTCCGTCAGGGCTGCAACAGCAGAGAGAGGTGGTGTGTAACTAGAGAAGCTTGTATAAACAAGCAGGAGATAAGAACTGATCTAAATCTGAAATGAAGCAAAATTAGAACAACAATGTATTTGGTAATATAATCTTTTTTTACCTTTGATTACGTTTTAATGCTAATCAATATGATGGGAATATCCCTTTTTACATTATATTTAGTATCATTTGCAATAAATATAGATTACAAGTATTTCAAGATTTTGGTTAAACAAGAAAAATATAATATATGCATAAGAAGTGTATGTGGCAGCTGAATTGAAAGCATGACAGATTTTCTTGGAATGGCAGAAGCTAAGTATGCCTTTCTTTGGGATAGTAATTAGAAATAATGAGCTATAGCTGTAAAAACTCTTACAGTAGTCGACGACTGCATGCATTGTACCTACTGTATAAGAATAAGAAAGAGCAATGGAAACAATTTGCCATTCTTTGAAAAATATTTTTTTTTCAGTTATAAATAAGCAATTTCCATTTAACACTGATAATTGGAAATCAAGGGTTTTCTGAGATTTTCAGACTATCCCCTAATGTCAGCAATTGTGTGAGAATAAAAAATTAACCTGTACTCACCTCTTCTGCCACTGCTGTCCAGGGCTGCTGAAGCAATTCCCTAGCATTGAAGCCACATTCATGACTGTGAAACGATCACCGGCCTTAGTGGTCACGTTGCGTATTCAAGCAATGACTATTCAGGCCAATAACTGGCTCATATTCACGTAAACCATGAATGTAACATCACTGCTGGGAGAATGGCGGGGGACACTGTAGCTCCGACGATGGGATATGTGAGTGCAGGTTCTTTTTTGTATTTTAACAGCATCTCTGTTAGTAGAGGGTTTTCTGAAGATTCCCGAAAACCCTTTAAACCTATACTCCCCCTTTGGCCACTGCCGTTCCTGAGCTGCCAAGGCAGAATCCCAGCATTAAAGGTGTTGTCTCACTACAAGGATTGCTTTTTATGTTAAAGATCTTGCAAAAACAAGTCACTTTGCAATATGTTCCCATTAACAGTGTCCTACCTATACTGAGATATCCCCTCTTGTATGAGCTGCATCAGCTCCTCAGATCGCTATAGCTACAGACCTATTTGAGCTATCCTGATAGGCTGCCAGCACTGGTTGCTATAGCTACAGACCTGGCTTCTACTGCAGCCTAGTGGAAGCCAGTAAACACGCCCCTGAATTCAAAGTGAAACCAAGAAAACAGGACGCAGGTAAGATTAATCAATGTAGTGAGACAACCCCTTTAAAGTCTTATTTATGACTTGCATGACTGTGAGCCGACCTCTGGTCTTAGTAGTACATACAGGCAATGACCACTGAGGCCAATAATTGGCTCACAGTAACATAAGCCATAAATGTTATGTCACTGCTGGGGGACTAGTAGGGTACACTGAAGCACTGGTGGTGGGTAAGATAAGTATAGGTTCACTTTTTATTTTAACACAGGTATTAAAGTTTTTTCTGAAGATCTTGGAAAACCCATTTAATCTAAGTTTAAAGAAGATATAAGTCATAGAAAGAAGAGATAAAGGGGTCTTCACTCTGGACACCCATATTGTTTCCCTATTAACAGGATAACTACAGGCTGTTTTTCATCTCCTGTTCAGTGGCCCTGTACTGTAATGACACCAAATAAAAAAATTAATTTTTTTTATCTGGCTTGCCAACTTGGCTTGTCAGACTTCCTGTTCAAGCTGTGGGTGGCTCTATACCAATGATATTTCAGCTCCGCTATTTCTAGATGAGCCTGTGAGAAGGACATTGGTGGTGGAGGAATTTTAACAGTAGGGCACAAAGTTGCAGAGCTCTAATGGGTTAAAGTTTCGCAAAGAAAGATAAACAAGCGCATGTGCTGCTGATAAGACACAGCAGGGTGTGTCACCATCCCAGCCAGGGCTGCTACAGCAGAGATAAGTGACTGGCAGCCTAAGCAACTTTCTGTAAACAAGCAGGAGATGAGAACTGCTCTAACTTTGAAATGGAGCAAAAATAGAACAGCAATGTACTTGGTAATAATCTTTATTTACCTTTTATTTTTTACATGTTTGAAGCTAATTAATGTGACAATAATTAGCTTTGAGTATTACACTATTCTCATTGAAATCAGTAAAATGAATGTAATGTATTCTGTCCTCCAAAGGGAGATACTCTCTACTGTAGCTGATAGGTGAGGATCCTGAAAGAGAAACATTGCTGAATTAAAGGGGTTGTCTCACTACAAATATTAGCTTTCAACATGTAGGGAACACTAAATGAAGACATTTTCCAAATATATTGCTTTGTTCTTTTTTTTTTTTTGTTGAGGAGCTATCTCCTCCTGAGGACTTTCTGATTTCTCTAGTGAATGACATTGTTGTTTGTTCACCCCGGTTGTTTGTGCTATCTGCTAGCAGGGAGTTAAGTCATCACACAGGTTGAGTCACAGAACTGCCAGGCAGCCTGAGTGTTTGTGTGTTATCTGATCTTTCAGACAAAAGACACTAATAACTACTGTTTACTTTAGCTCTCAAGCTTCTCTGAACCTGAATTGTTTATCTAAGCTAGACTAATTAGCAGAAGTCTGACTACAAGGAGTCCATATGTTAATTACAGACAGCTTGACCAGGAAGTGATAGGATGCATGAATGATAGAATGCTCCTGGCTCTATGAAACAGTGAGATGAGACAACCCCTTTAACTGAGAATAACAAATAATGTTATGCATTAGATATGTATCAGACAGTGTCTTACTTACACTCTATATTGCAACTAGTGCATTTATTAATTTAGTGCCCTGTCCCTTATTGTTTCACTCTGCTGTTTTGCCCTGTTTTTGTCAATTAATTTCTTCTATTTGTGCAGATGTAACGGCCCAGTCCAGTATTTGTCAGGCATCAGGAGGTGTGTTGTTACCATTAGCAACCCTGGACTATGTGTATTAGGGCCTACATGTTTATATCCTAGTTTAAGCCTCTTTGTAGTTTATTTAATGAGCAATGTATTTCTGTATTTCTATTTGTGTGATATTCTGTGTGTATTGACCTCTAGTGGTGAAGGTGTTTTTACAGTTTCCATAGCAACCCACTAGGAGATATTGATTGGTCAATTCATATGTCTGTAAAATAGGTGTTGCGCTTCATCAGAGCTCCTCCCCTGCAACCCATCAGTCTTTAGTGATTGGCCAGAGGAAAGCTGGCTCCGCCCACCCTCTACACAAGAGGCTGTGCGGGTTCTGACAGTTGGTCAGTTAGTAGTCTGGCTTGGCCAGAGTCACATCTAACCTCCCTGCATCACCTCAGAAATCCTGTCAGGCCTGAGGTTTAGTCCTCTAACCTGTTCCCAGGCAGCTATAAGGATTAATGTTCCTCATTGTCTCAGTAGGACATTCTCTGTATTTAGTAGTGCCTGCTGTCAGATTGGTGAAGTGTTAGAGGGTCTTCCATTCACCGTCCATGTCTTCCTGGCTTAAAAGTCAGTGTGTCCATGCGTATCCCTCCTGCTTCTCAGTGAGCGTTTACAGCCTCATCTTCTCTCAAGTTTATTTAAGTAACTTCAAGTAACCATTCACACGCACTTTATAAAGGCTGAAAACCACAAGTCCCTGGAGCAGGTCTGTCTACTTCATTTTGTCTATCTGCTAAGGCCAAATCCATAGTAACCACGGTAACCCCCTCTCTGAAGCTAAGGAGTCTGATCAAGCCTGCACTTACTCAAGACCTTATATACCTGTATCGAACTGTATAAATATAATCCCTTCAGTAAAATTTTCATCTATTTGCACCATTATTGTGTAAAGACATTTTATTTAAAGAAGTTCCCTTGTGTATATGCTGAGAGGAAAAAGGGCTCCATCACACTCGGACCCCACTGTGACAGAAACATTGCAGATGGTGGGCCCCAAAGTTGCATTACAACACCCAGCAACATCCTCCAGCATGGCAACATCATTATCATCACAGGGTATGACATAGACTCCAGTTGATGAAGAGGTCCAGTTCATGTAAATAAGAAAAAAACAATAAAATACATGAAAGAAAATACTACAATGGTGATGAGAAAGACAAGAACCTGATAAATAAATGATCTTCATGCAAAAAGGCAGCTACCAATTTCTTTTTGCTGAATTGTCTCTGACATCAAATCACTATTTAAAGATCACTACCTATATTGCTAACAACGAGTCATTTGATTCTGTTGTGGATAATTTGCTGCTGTATATTGAACAGACTGGACAATATTTCACAGCTAATGATATTGCAGTTGAGAAGAGGGTGCCCCTGTAACTGAGGGCCATGGAGGGACTTGTGCTCTGCTGTGGAGTTTGACAGCTGTGGTGAAGCCTGCTGAGTGAAGCTTTGCAGATCTTGTAAAAATGGAGCAATGGAAACTGATGTGTCTTTTTTCCAAATGTAAAATGCACTTGGGGAGAAGTTATCAGATACATAGTTCTGTGTTAGCCAGAACTACAAAAGAAAGGTTTTAAAGGGGTGTTATTGCCCTGTTTTTTCACGGACCCTGCTTTTCACAGCCAGCTTCAGGCTCTCATTTCCTAGGGTAGGGTTAACGGGTAGGCAGAGGTAAGTGACCACCTAGGTTCCCTCTGCCTATCAGTAAAGTAATACAAGTATGGAGCAGGCTCAGGAACTTCGATTGCGGATGTTTTACTTATTTTTTCCTCTGCCAGGTTACTGTCAGAAGCAGATGGTCCGCCTCTAGGGAAGCTGCGGGCTTGTATTTTTATGGTGGGAAGGGATCCTTATCCATGGACCTTCCCATCCTGTTCAGGATGAAGCTGCTTGTTTTACCTTGGCTAGTTATAAAAAGGGGGGACCCTGTGTTGTTCTTTAACTTTTTTTTATCCTTAAGCAAATGATAAAGAGAAAATGATATGATGTCCTCCCCCTCCTTTTTTCTTAAACAGCCAAATTAAAACCGAGAGCTGCCGGCTGATGATATCAAGATGGAAAGTTACATGGAAGCCGCCACCCTAAAAGCAGACCATCACATTACAGGGTTCACTTCTGATGGTCAACTGGTTCTTATCAGTACCCCTGGTGTGTTGGGTACTGGACTAATAGTGGGGGGGAGATAATGCCAGCCTTAGGCTATGTTCACACGGCTTATTTCGGGGCTTTTTTAGGATGTATTTCGTCCGCCAATACGTCCCCGAAATACGTTTCAAATACGTGTCAAAAAGGGTTGTGGCGCTATTTCGTGTCTAAATACAATCCCCATTCATTACTATGGGGATTTACGTTGCGAAATACGCCTCAATAAGTGACAGGGGACTTAATTTTACGATGTATTTCACGAGGGCCCAAATACGTCGCGAAAATACGCCTCGTGTGAAGACGAGTGCGTATTTTACATTGGAATCAATGCTAATCTAATTGTTCATTATTTGAAACGTATTTCGGGACGTATTTGCGGACGTAATTACGTCTGTAAATACGCCCCGAAATAAGCTGTGTGAACATAGCCTTAGATGACAACAAACTGCTGATTGACACCAGACCCCGGCGATAGTAAACGAGTGGAATCTGTCAGACACCTCCATTATTATCAAATGGTAAAAAATACCCACAGACACAGCAGGACAGAAAAACACTTTATTTGAATAAACACTCGTTGACAACATTTTGACATAAAAAAGGGATCCTGTAGAATGACAGAAACTCTTCACAAAAACATATTAGTAGTAAACTACATTCCCTGCACCCCCTGAAGGTGATGGCTGTAGCTGATCTTCTGGAAATGCACAAAATGAGCCTGGGGTTGCCACTAGCTCTACTTGCCTAGGAAACAACAAATACTACTGTTTGGGACTTAAGGAATGTTTCAACTTTTCGAACAGGGTTTTATTCCAATCCTGAAAATGTTTAAAGGGAAGATCTTATAAAAGCAGGGCAGAAGACTACAGAGCTCTAAAGGGTTACAATTTGTCAGTAAGAATCAAAAAACTAGCTCCTGTGCTGCTGATGAGATACAGGAGGAATGACACCACCATCCTGGTCAGGGCTATAGAGTATTTTAGAGCAGAGAGAGGTGATCGTTAACCTAGGGAAGCTTTTGTGCACAAGCTGGATATAAGAACTGCTCTAGCTCTGAAAGAAAGCAAAATCAGAACAGCAATTTATCTGGTAATAGCCTTTATTTACCTACATGTTAATGCTAATCATGAAATGGGAATTGCCCTTACAGGGCTGTTAATTCAGACAATTTCAAAATTAGTTATCAGTCAGAAGGGGCAAAAAGAATATAGCATAAAAAATATAGCATATGCCCACAAAGGTGTTGCTGAGAAATTTTATTTTAGCACTTTAACTCCTTAAACCAAATGCCTGGAAAGTAGTTAATGGCCAGCACTTTTTTTAGTTTTTGCCTCCTTGCGTTTCAACAGTGATAACTTTTTTATTTTTTCAAAGACACAGTTGTGTGAGGCTTTGTTCTATTCAGAACAAGTTGTACTTTTTGGGGGAATAGTTTAAGTTCACTTATACATTTTTTTTTTTTTACTTTTTTTTGTACATCATTCACATTTAATACTTCATAACTTGTTAGATTAATTCTACATGTTATTACCATCGTGTGGATACCTAATGTGTGTAGGGTATTTTTTTGTGTCTGTACTGTATGCACTATTATTTTTTATTAAATATTTTTATCTTAATATTTATTTATTAATTTTTTTTTTTACATTTTTTATGTTTTTGTTTTTTAAATCCCATGAAGGGATAACTGTGTTACATTTTTTTTTACACTTAGTAATACATTAGCAAATTCATATACGCTAATACATTATAATCTGTGGCAGCGATCAGGGCAGCCCCAATTGCTGGCTTTTTACCCCAAAACAGTTTACCCCTTGGTCTCCGGGGGCTGACTGTGCAGCCATTCTCCGGCTCTGTTGGGTCAACAGGAGTCCCGAAACACCCCGGGAAAAGAAGGGGGAAAAACCCTTTTAAAAATCTGCAGTCACGAAAACCCGGCAATCAAAGGTTTTAAAAGCAGGGAGCAAAAGGTTTCCCCCCCTCCCTGGCCCCTTGAGTTTCTGCGTGGCAACAGGGGCGGAGCAAAAGACCTGAAATTGGCCCGGCACCAAAAAAACCCCTCAGAGTTAAAGGGGGTTTAAATTTTTCCTCCGTTTTTTTCGGGTTTATAAACTTTTCCCAAAAATTTTTTTTAAAAATTTTGTTAAAAGGGTTTTTCCACAAAGTTTAAAAATTCCTTTAAAAAAGGTCGCTAGTGGGGGGGCCCCACCTAAAGTGGGGGAATGAGAAGGACATCGCTTGTGACCGTCCTGTCCATTCACTTCCATGGGAGCTCCCAAATACAAGCACATGTAGCCGTATTCAAAACTCCTTTAGAAGTTAATGGGGAAGACGACATCAAGCGCTGTCCTCCTCATTATCACGCATGGTTGACTTGCGGCTAGCTGCAAGTGACCTATTCGGAGCACTTTACTTAATGGTAAAACCCTGTTAATTTATTTGACAGGTCTCTGTGGCTCTGTGCCCTATGAAGAAAGTTGAAGACCCTTGGCACTCAGATTGCAGGTTTTCCACTTGTTCCCCTTTTTGGCACGAATTGTGTCTGGGGCCCCCTACCCGGGCCATTGGTGGGGAGCAGCTGTTGGGGGTTTTTGGGGGGACACGTCTGAAAACTGTCTTGGCAAAGGGGATTTTCGTTGCCCATATCAACATCAGCTTTCCCCCCTTTTTTTATAGAGTCTGAAAAAATAAAAGGGGGTTCTGAGGGGCCCGGGGAAAAAGGGGAAAAAGTCTTAACCAAGAAAAGTTTTAAAATGTCCCCCTTTGGTTTTTATTTAAAATCTTTGCAGGTGATACTAAGCTCTGTAAGTAATCAACAAAATAGGGATAATGTTTTATGAAAAAGATTGGAAGTTGGAGGGCCGGGAGGGAAGGGCAGATGAGGTTTAAAATGGATAAAAGCAAGGTTATGCACCGGGGAGGAAAAATCCATTACATGATTACTTAAATGGAAAAAAATTGGGTAAAGTGACATGGAGAAGGATTGGGGAAAGCTAGTGGACGTAAACCCCATTGTAGCAGCCAGTGCCAGACAGCAGATACCAAAGCAAACAGGATCATGGGGTGTATTAAAAGGGGCATAGAGGCACACAATGAGAACATCATTCTCCCATTATAGAAGTCACTGGCTCAGGGGGACATAAAAAATTTTTTTAAAAAATTTTTGGTAAAAAAAGAGATCTTCCCAAGATTTTTTTAACTTTTTTCTAGAAAAAGGGGGGATCCTCTTTTTTTGAGTGTGTTGAGCGATTTTATCGACAAAGTTGAAATCGGCAAAGGTTTTTTTTGGTGTCGAATTTTTCCCGTCATGGATAAATTAAGGTTAAAATCTGTGCATCCTTTGACGCGCCTTTTTTGGGTTTGTAATTTTGGCGGCCAGCAAATCAGATTACAGAATAGGCAGGGTGACATGTGTGGGGCAAGTCATGATGGGATGTGTATGGTTGCGATTGGCTGGGGAAAAATACATGGGCCTCGTTTTCCCTAGAACAGGTTTTTGTTTAGCCCCAGTGTTTAGGGTTTATGGGAAAGGACCTGCGCTCTGTCTGTGGCCAAACAGCTCAGCGAAATTGTCTATTTCTGCACAGGAAACCTCTACTATTTGCCCGTGATCCGTCCCAATTTGTTAGAATTTGAGATTTGAAGAATTTATGTAGTTGAGAGAATTTTAAAAACAGCATCTACCCCTTATAT